>JANIJG010023487.1:0-20742 GCA_024611175.1 Megaceryle torquata
GCACATCTGATGTAGTAAAAACTTAAGCAAGCATCTAATTAATGCACATCAGTTAAGCTCTGGTGAGCAGAAAGCACCTCCCTGCTCTGCAAACAAGAAGGTCCTTCCCTGGGGTGAGGCGTTGAGGTGCGTGGGGTGAAACTGCATCTCCTCTGTGGGTTGGGTGATCATCCCTGGGGGAACGGTCCACAGCAGCTGCCACCCCTCAGACCACGAAGCACCTCTGCTGCAATGCCAAGGTGGGTGGGCTGCAGGTGGCCCAGAAAGGGGGTGATAGTGCCCAGAGCCCTTGGCCTTCCCTTCCCATCCCATGTTGCAGGGTCCCCCAACATTGCTGGTAGCTGCAGCCCATCCCTTCTTGAGATCCATTCATCCTGGGAACCCCAGTCATCCAGGGGAACTTGACCTTCCAGGACCCCTCAGCCCTCCCAGTGGAGCCCATACCTCTCTGAGGACCTCAGCCCTACTGGTGACTCATTCCTCTCTTGGTACTTACAGAGCTCCCAGTATCCCCCAACCTCCTGTGGATTCCACTCCTCTTTGGACACCACAACCCTCCTGCAGAAACTGCAGTCCTCCTGGTGATCAATCCCTCCTCAGGGTCCCATAGCACTCCCAGTTACCCCCATTCTCCTTGGGACCCCACTCCTCCTGGAGACCTCAGCCCTTATGGGGACACCAGCCTTCTTAGGTATCCCACAGGCTTCCCAGGGACCTCTCAGCCCTGCTGGGAAGAGATGACACTGGGAATACTCACGGTCTTTTTGCTGCTACCTTGATTTTTTATTTCCACCTGCAAGAGAAAGTTGTTCATGCACAGGTTTCTCAGCACATCACTGTCACCATTGCTGTCCCCACCCCTCTGCACACTACTGTCCCCACTGTCCCCAGACCAGCCCCAGGGGGAATCAAGTCAAGATACAAACTCTGGGGTGGCTCTGTCTGCAGCAGCTTTTCCCCCATGACTGTGACACCCAGCTCTGTGCTCACCAGTTGCGTGTAGAATTCCACCAAGCCCAGAAGGTAGAGTGCGAAGTGGACACAGTTGTTTTGGCTGAGGGAATCTTGGGTTTCGCAGTTCATCGCCTTCTTGACTTTTCCACTGAAATCACTGAGGTTGATACCGCCTTTTTTCCGGTAAATCAGGCATTTCCCTGTCTTTCTTTTCATAACTTTAAAGCCTTCCTTGCTGATCCAACCTCCGCTCCGCCTGGAGTCTGTGTTTGGAAAATGAAAAGCTACCCATGACCCTGGCCCAGCCACCACCCCACTGGACACCTTTTGGCCATCACCACGTCCCAACCGCAAGCAGGGGGTCGGGTGCTTACACTGGAAATGTATGACTTCTTCTTCCCCACAGTAGACGGCCACATGTTTGAAGAAGCCCATGGTGCCAAGGCTGCTGTCGTCGAGGAAGAGCACAATGTCTCCAGGCTTCAACTCACTCTCTGACACCTCCTCGAAGATCTCCCCATGCTCAGGGATGCTTTTGTGCAGCAGAAGCTTAATTTCCTCATTCTCCCTCTGCCAACCACGACAGAGATGGAAGGTGAGGAGGTGGAAGAACTGGTCTCATCACTCCCCGACAACCCCCATGTCCCCCACACTGCCGGCGGAGGTCTCACCAAGCTCCTACTTACTTCATAGCAAAACTTCTGCAAGGAGAGAACAGAAACAGAGTCAGTGCCGTGTTCGTGACGTCCTGTCCCTCTGTGCAGGGCAGGGTCCCACCCTGACATCACACCCTGCCCGGGATGGCTCCTGCCAGCGCAGGGGCTTGGCTCGGCTCCTCCTCCGGAGCCCGGACACCGCTTCTGCCCCCTCTCCCCCCCCTCCCCGCGGTGTGGCAGCGTCGCGGGAGCTGCCTGCAGAAGGGTGCGGGGATGGGACCAGACTTACCGAGCAACTGATGATACTCAGCATCGTCTCCTCCGGGACACAGCTGGGAGAGAGCTGGGTGCTGGCACCTCAGCGAGGGCTGTGGGAAGTGGAGCAGGGTGGGTGGGTGCGCAGGCGCTGGAGCCAAATCTGTCCTTCCTGAGCTGAGTCCTGACGTATGTGAGAGGCGGAGAAAGGCTGAAAGCCAATCACAAATACGATACAAACCCCGTGAAAGCCCAGGTGTTTCTTTGCACTCCTTAAAGCTGGGATTGATTTCCTAACTCCACCTCAAAATGCTAAGTCTGGCGTGGAAGAAGGCGATCCAGCAGATGCAGGAAACGCTCTGGAGTCGCCAGAACTGCAGGAGGTTCCAACAGAGCGTGTCAGGAATCTACCTCCGATCCACCGCCAAGAGACCTTCCTCCAGCCCCAGCCTGGACCCAGCTACCGCCCACCGGGATACGCCTCCAGGAACTGGCCTCCAACCGGACCTGGTCCAGCCCTTTGGCCAGTTTTCAGCCCAGCAGCCCAGGGAATGTTTATTTCGATGCTGAAAATCAGACACTGGCAACGACAGAGTCCTCTGCTGGTCTCAGGGAGGCACAGGAAGCACAGGGGGGGGCTGCTGCCTTTGAGGGGGGCAGGGTGGGACTGCACCAGGGCTGGGATGTCACTCACTGGTGGCTTCGGGGAAGGCAGCTTCTGGGAGAAGGAAAGTTAATGTGAAAACACCACCAAACAGAATTTGTAAGGATCTTGTGGAAATGTTTATTGCTCCCTAGATACCTACACAAACTCTCCCCGCTGGAACATCAAGAACGGGATCAGGTTTTTGGTGGAGAGGCGGTGTTTTTTCTGCTGACATCCTCCGGGGGGGTGCCTCTGTGCGCTCCCAAGGGATGCGAGGTTTTTTTGCCGGGTATTCCCCTTGATTTAGGACATTTACCCTGTTCGGTTTCCAACGGCAACCGTGGACACGGGGATTTCTCTGCCCGACTCCTTTCTCCTGCCTGGCTTATTCTGTCTGAGTTAGTTGCTCGGCTCTAACGTTTGGAGATCAGTGGTGGAAGTACTGGGCAGTACCGGCCATGACACCCCCTTGCTAGGGCTCTGCACCCTAATTAACCCCAGTGGTTCCGTGGGGGCAGCACTTGAACCTTGGAGGGTTCATAGCACAGGTAGTTTGTGTATGGCCCTGGACATGAGCTACATGTATCTAAAGGCAGACAGGGAGGCCACGGATAAGGGGTGTTAGTTTGCTGGGTAAAGAGGGGCCAGCAAAGGAGACCACCTCATCCCCTCCCTCTCACACGTCACTTGTACACAGGCTGCTTTTTGAACAGATGATGCAACATCAGAGAGCCCAGAAGTCTTAATAACAAGGGGGATTGATCTCCCCTGTCCTGCAGGTCTGGGCCACCAGCCCAATGGGTGATGCTGTGGTTAGTGGGTAATTATGATGGCCCGGAAGGAAGAGTGCTTAGAAACCCTCCAGGGCCCAAATAGGCTCCTGCTTCTTTCTCACTTCAGAAGATTCGGTGTGTGTTTCATCATCATTGTTGTCCCCCCACCTCGTAAGGGAAACTTTCCACACATAATTCTGTCTCACACTCCTCCAAATGCCTGGAATGCTCCTCTTGTAGCTTTGCTAATGCAGCTGAAGACCAGGGAACGGAGGGCTTAGCAATGTAGGCATCACCACCCCCCTTGTCTGTGACTTCAGTTTTAATCAATGGGCATGTAGACACTGGTTGTCAGGAAAGATCAGAACCTTCCACCAGAACTTTTTAAAGGTGGGCTGGTTTGCTAATTACACCTTAAATGTTTAGTATGGAATGGAAGGTGATAACCCAGGAGATCCTGGAAACACTCTTTCAGAGTTAGAGGGACTGCAGGACATTCCAGTAGTGTTAAGTCCCAAATTGACCTCCAACCCAGCACCAAGACACCTGTCTCCAGCCCCATCCAGGTCCCAGCATTGACCCCCAGGGTACAGCACCAGGGACTGGCCTCCTGGTCCAGCCTTTGGCCAGTTTTCAGCCCAGAAGCCCAGGTAATATTTATTTTCATGATGAAAATCAAACACTGGCAATGACAAAGTCATCTCCTCTTGTCAGGGGGGCACAGAGAGCAAAGAGGAGCTACTCCCTTTAAGGGAGCTGGGGGAAGGTGTCTTCAATATGTCTGGGATGTCATTCATGGGTGGCTTTGGGGAAAGGAGCTTCTGGGAAAAGGAACATGAAACCGGCAAACGGTTTGTCAGGCTGTTATGGAACCCTTTATTACCACTCAAGAGGGATGCCAAAGCTGCTGGAGCAACGCTGGACTCGCAGGGAAGGATGCACCAGCCCCACGTGATTCCCGGGCGCTTTGCTGCCTCCATCACTGCAGCAGTGGGGATGCCTGGGAGAGGAGATGGGCTGTGGTGACAGCTGGCCAGGGTGGGTGTCAGAGTCACCTGAGGTGGTGGCACCCACTATGGCAGTGTATGAGTCATGGTGTCATTGAGCTGGCCCAGTCTCAGCAGGATGAGGGCCAGGTGGATGCAGCTGCAGAGCTGCAAGTCCGCAGTCAGCCCCTGGCCCAACCCTCTCCATCGGCAGAGGCTCCTCTGAGGGTGGGGGAGCAGCATCCTTGGGGAAAGCTCCATAGCAGCTGCCACCCCTCACATCATGATGCACCTCTACCACAAGGACACAGTGGGTGGGCTGCAGGTGGCCCAGAAAGGGGGGGGATAGTGCCCTGACCCCTTGCCCTGCTCTTTCCACACCATGTTGCTGGGTCCCCTGACAGCGCTGGCAGCTGGTGCCCAGATCGCCTGGGGACCCCCAACCCCTGTTTGGGGAACCCAGACTTCCTGGGAACCCCAGTCCTCCTGGAGATACCTCCCTCCCAGTACCCTGCAGCTCTATCAGGAGAACCCATCCCTCTTTGAGGACCCCAACCTCCTCAGTACCCAACAGTCCTCCTTGGGACCAATCACTTCTTGTGGCACCACAATCATTGAATGTCAACCCACTGGGAATCTGAGCCCTCTTTGGGGACCACAGTCCTCCCGCAGAAACCATAGTCCTCCTGGGTACTCCACAGTCTTCCTGGAGACCCCAGGCTTCATAAGGATTCCAGTCCTCTTGTGGTCCCCAGCTCTCCTGGAGACCTCAGCCCTCTTGTGTACACCAGCCCTTCTGGGGACCCCAAAGCTCTGTTTGGGGACATAGCCCTCCTGGGTACCACAGTCCTCCTGGAGAAGCCTTCCTCCCAGCACCCCACAGCTGTCCCAGGGAACCCACCACTCTGAGGACCTCAGTCCTTCTGGTGACTCATCTCTCCCTGGTTCCTCAGGAACCGGCATTTCGTGGGACACCACATTCCTCCCATGGATCCCCAACATCCAGGGAAGCCCCTCTCTCTCTGGGGACCCCACAGCCCTCCCAGGGACCCCACAGCCCTACTGGGAAGGGCTGAGAGTGGGGATTCTCATGACCCCTTCATCACCACCATCATATGTGGCTTTCACATGCAAGAGAAAGTTGTTCATGCACTATGGGCTTGGCTGTCCCCACCACTGTCCCCACTGCCCATGGACCAGACCCAGGGGGAATCAGGTCAGGAGGCAAACCCAGGGGTGGCTGTGGCTGCAGCAGCTCTTCCCCCATGACTGTGACACCCAGCTCTGTGCTCACCAGATTCATGTCGAAGTTCACCAGGTCCAGAAGATAAAGGGCAAAGTGGACACAGTTGTTATGACCCAAGTGATAGGTGGGTTCGCAGTTCATTGCCTTCCTTACATTTTCATAGAAGTTATCGAGGTCAATCCCACCTTTTTTCCTGTAAATCCGGCATTTGCCCCTCTTCCTTTTCAGGGCATTGAAGCCTTCCTTGATGATCCGACTTCCATTTCTCATGGAATCTGTGTTTGGGAAACCAAAAGTCACCCATGACCCTGGCTCAGCCACCACATCACCAGCCACCTTTTGGTCACCACCACATCCCATCCATGGGCAGGGGGCTGGGTACTTACACTGTAAGTGTATGACCTCTCCATCCTCGCAGTAGACGGCTGCATGTTTGAAGATTAAGCTCATGGTGCCACGGCTGCTGTCCTTGGGGAAGACCACGATGTCCCCAGGCTGCAGTTCATTCTCTGACACCTCCTTGAAGATCTCTCCATGCCCAGGGATGCTTTTGTTCAGCAGAAAATCAAGTGCCTCATTCTCCCTCTGCAAATCACACAAGGGAAGGAAGGGGAGGAGGTGGCAGAACTGACCCCATCACCCCCTATCACCCCCCAAGCCCCTCCCGGTGCCAGTGGAGGTCTCATCAAGCTCCTACTTACCTCATCGCTGCTCAACATCTGCAAGGAGAGAGGAACAGAAATGCAACGTCAGCACCATGCTCATGCCATCCTGTCCCTGTGCATAGGGCAGGTCCCACCCTGCCCAGGATGGCTCCTGCCAGCGCAAGGGCTTGGCTCAGCCAAAACTCCCCCATCCTTCCCAGTGCTTCCAACTGGAGGTGTCCTGGGACATTTTCTCCCACCAGTCCCAGTGTGGCAGTGGTGCAGGAGCTGCCTGCAGAGGGGTGCAGAGATGGGACCAGACTTACGAATAAACGGCCGATACTTGACATTGTCTCCTCTGGGACGGAGCTGGTGAGAGAGTTGAGTGGTGGCACCTCAGCAAGGGCTGTAGGAAATGGAGGCTGTAGAATATGGAGGATGGTGGGCGGGGTCAGTAAACACCAGGGCCACAGATGAAGTCATATCCTTCCTGAAGTATGCGAGAGTCAGATAAAGGCTGAAAGAAAATAAAATACAGTAAAAACTCTGTTAAAACCCAGAAGGGAATTCCACTTCTTAAAGCTTGGGTTGATTTTCTAATTACACCTTAAAATGCTAAGTCTGGTATGGAAGGAGATGACCCAGGAGATGCAAGAAATTCTCTTCAGTCAGCAGAGCTGCAGGACATCTCCAACAGTGCGTGTTACGAAGCAACCTCTGTCACAGCTCCAAGAGACCTTCCTCCAGCCCCAGCCTGGACCCAGCACTGACACCCGGGGTACACTACCAGGGATTGTCCTCCTGGTCCAGCCCTTTGTCCAGTTTTCAGCCCAGTGAATATTTGTTTTGATGGTGATAATCAAACACTGGCAACAACAGAGTCCTCTGCTCCTGTCAGGGAGGCACAGGGAGCAGAGAGGGGCTGCTGCCTTTGAAGGAGGCAGGAGGGGGTGGCTGCAGCAGGGCTGGGACAATGCTCACTTGTGTCTTCCAGGAAAGGAGCTTCTGGAAAAAGGAATGTGAAAGTGAAACCAACAGCAGTCAAGCAGGGTTTGCCAGGCTCTGGTGGAACTGTTTACTGCTGCGCAAGAGGAATGACAAAGCTGCTGGAGTAACACTGGTGTCACAGGGAAGCATGCTTCAGCCCTGTGCATTCCCCTCACACATCGCTGCCTCCATCTGCAGCGCTGGGGACACCTGAGAGAGAAGAGGGGCTGTGGTGACACTCAGCCAGAGTGGCTGCCAGGGTGCTGCAAGGTGGTGGCACCCACTATAGTGGTGGCACCCATCATGGCATTGGTGAGCTGGCCCAGCCCCAGCAGGGTGAGAGCCAAGTGGATGCAGTTGCAGAGCTGCAAGTCTGTGGTGAGCCCCTAGCGCAGCCCTCTCCATCTGCAGAGGCTCCTCAGGGATGTGGGGGGATCATCCTCAGGGAGATCATCCTCGGGTGGATGGTCCACGGCAGCTGCCACCCCTCACATCACAATGCACCTCTGCTGCAAGGCTACAGTGGGTGGGCTGCAGGTGTCCTGGAGAGGCAGAGGACAGTGCCCTGACTCCCTGTCCTGTCCTTCCTTCCATGTGTTACTGGGTCCCCCACCAGTGCTGGCAGCTGGAGCCCAGCTCTCCTGGGGACCCCAAAACCTTGTTTGGGGAACCAGCCCTCCTGGGAATGGTAGTCCTTCTGGGGATGTCTCTCTTCCAGGTTGCCACAGCCCACCCAAGGACCCCACAGCCCTGCCAGGAAGGGGTGACATTTGGGTTACTCACGGTCTTTTTGCTGCTACCTTCATTTGGATATTTCAACCTACAAGAGAAAGGTGTCCATGTGTGGGGGTCTTAGCTGTCCCCACCACTTTCCCAGCTGCTGTCCCCACCACCCATGGACCAGCCTCAGGGGGAATCAGGTCAGAATGAAAACTCAGGGGTGGCTGTGGCTGCAGCAGCTTTTCCCCAGTGACTGTGACACCCAGCTCTGTGCTCACCAGGTGCATGCAGAAGTCCACCCAATGCAGAAAGTAGAGGGTGAAATGGACACAGTTGTTCTTGCCCAAGTGATACCTGGGTTTCACAGTTCATCACCTTCCTGACTTTTCCATCAAAGTCATCATGGTCAGTTTTGCCTTTTTTCCTGGTAAATCCAGCATTTCCCCCTCTTCCTTTTCAGGGCATTGAAGCCTTCCTGGATGATCTGACTTCCACTTTCCATGGAATCTGGGAAACCAAAATCTACCCATGGCCCTGGCCCTTCTACCACATCATCAGCCACCTTTTGGCCACCACCACGTCCAAACCATGAGCAGGGGGCTGGGTACTTACATTGTAAGTGTGACCTCTCCATCCCTCCAGCAGACAGCTGTGTGTTTGAAGAGAAAGCCCATGGTGCCACGGCTGCTGTCCTTGGGGAAGACCACGATGTCCCCAGGCTGCAATTCACTATCTGACACCTCCTTGAAGATCTCTCCATGCCCAGGGATGCTTTTGTGCAGCAGAAACTCAAGCACCTCATTCTCCCTCTGCCAGTAACACCAGAGAGGAGAGATGAGGAGGTGGTAGAACTGACCCCATCACCCCCCAAGTCCTGTGCACTCCCAGCAGAGGTCTCACCAAGCTCTTTCTTACAGAGCTGCTCGATTTCTGCAAGGAGAGAGGAACAGAAATGTGGTATCAGCGCTGTGCTCGTGCTGTCCTGTCCCTGCGTGCAGGGCAGGGTCCCACCCTGACACCACACCCTGCCCAGGATGGCTGCTGCCAGCGCAGGGATTTGTCTTGGCCAAAACTCCTCTGTCCCTACAGCTGGAGACACCCTGGGACAAGCCCTGTCCATTGTCTCACCCAGTCCCAGTGTGACAGTGTCACCTGAGCTGCCTGCAGAGGGGTGTGGAGATGGGACCAGACTTACCAAGCAGCTCCTGCTAATTGACTTTGTGGCCTCTGGGACAGAGCTGGTGAGAGAAGGGCTGTTGGAGCAGTAATGGGGGCTCAGCAGGCACTGGGACCAAATATGTCTTTCCTGGCTTATGTGAGAAGCAGGGAAAGGCTGAAAGCCAAACCAAATAAAGTAAAACTCTGTTAAAGCCCGGATGGGTTTTTCCACTTCTTAAAGCTGGTGTTGATTTACTAGATCACATTAAATGCCAAGTCTGGAATACAAGACACAACCCAGGAGACAGGAAATAATCTTGATTCAGCAGAGCTTAGGACATCTCCACCAGTTCACGTAATGTAGCAACTTCCATCACAAGTCCAAGAGACCTTCCTCCAGTCCCAGCCTGGATCCAGCACTGACCCCTGGGGTACACCACGAGGGACGGGCCTCCAGCCAGACCTGGTCCAGCCCTTTGGGCAGTTTTCAGCCCAGCAGCCCAGGGAATATTTGTTTTGATGGTGATAATCAAACACTGGCAACAACAGAGTCCTCTGCTCCTGTCAGGGAGGCACAGGGAGCAGAGAGGGGCTGCTGCCTTTGAGGGAGGCAGGAGGGGGTGGCTGCAGCAGGGTTGGGACAATGCTCACTTGTGTCTTCCAGGAGACAAGGAGCTTCTGGGAAAGGGAACATGAAAATGAAATCAAGAGCAATCAAGCAGGGTTTGCCAGGCTCTGGTGAAACTGTTTATTGCTGCTCAAGAGGGATGCCCAGAGCTGCTGGAGCAATGCTGGTCTCACAGGAAAGGATGCTCCAGCCCTGGTTGCATCGCTGCCTTCATCACTGCAGTGCTGGGGACACCTGAGAGAGAAGATGGGCTGTGGTGACACTTGGTCAGAGCAGGTGTCGGGATTCCTGAAAGTGGTGGCATCCACTGTGGCAGTGGCACCCACCATGTGGCCAGCAAGGTGACCCAGTCCCAGCAGGCTGAGGGCAAAATGGATGCAGTTGCAGGTGACGATGTTGTACTCTACCACCTGGTCCATGGCCACCCGTATCCGCCGCTGCAGGGCCACTGCATCCACCCCTTGCTTCCTCCGCAGGACCTTGGCCGGGCCCTGCATCCGCAGGAGGTGGTTCTTGCCGTGCTTGGCCACAATCCCTAATGAGGATGTCCCCGAGCTGCCTGTAAGGTGTAGGGGACACTCTACCCTCTGTCCCTTCCCTGGGCATGTCCCCACACTGTCAGCACCACCTTTGGCACCGCAGGATTTGGCCCTGTTGCGCCAAGGGTGAGATGGGTCGTGTGGGGCACGGAGGTCTCACCTTCCAGGTGGATGATCTCCCCGTGACCACAGTAGATGCCAGCATGGGTGCCCCACCAGCTGCCCCACCCTGAGGTCAGTGGGAAGAGGAAGAGGTCCCCGATCTGGGGCTCAGTCATCCCATTGGGGACCACGTCAAAGTGTTGTCCCAGCAGACCCTCGCAGAGGAAGAATGCTGTTGTGGTCACCACTCCGGCCACTGCCTGGGGACCTGCCTGTGTTTCAGAGCCACCAGAGCCCTGGGGACACTGTCAGCATCACCAGCCTGCTGGCTCATCCCCTGTCCCTGGTGGCTTGGGCACAGCTAGGGTGTCCATGGAGGAGGAAACCCTCTGAGAAGGGGTCACCTCCTCTAGGTGCTGAGGAAAAGGCAGGGCATGACGGATTTGGCCCTGTTGTGCCAAGGGTGAGATGGGTCATGTGGGGCACAGAGGGGACACTGGCACACACCTGCCTGTAGCTGCTCACCTGGAGGGACAAACACCCAGCATCAGGTGCTGGGGAGATGGGACCCAGGGCACCAGTATCATAGCTCAGCGCTGGGCTGGGGTCCCCATGCCAGCACCCCAAAACCTGTCGCACCCAGGAGCCCAGCCAGTGCCAGGGCTGAAGGAACAGCCTGTCCTGGGCTCCCAGCATCTGCATCAGGGGGCTCAGCTGTGAAGAGAGTGGGCAGAGTAAGCCTAGGACCCCTTCCTGCTGGCACCCATCCCCTTCTGTCACCCATCCCCTTCTGGCACCCATGCCCTGCTGGTACCCATCTCCTGCTAGTACCCATCCCCTGGTGGCACCCATCTCCTGGTGGCATCCACCCCTGCTTGCAACCACCACTGCTGGCACCCACCCTTGCCAGCACCCACCTTTTCTAGCACCCACCTCTACTAGTACCCACCCTTGCCAGCACTTACCCTTGCTAACACCCATCCCCAGCCCACAGCAGCCTCCCAGGACCCTCTGTCCCCCCTGTACCCACAGACTCAGAACCCAGCAACTCCCAGACACAAGGTCCATGGGCACTGGGTGCCACAGCAGAGGGATGGGCCTGCCTGGGTGCGGGTGCCCTCCCCACCAGCTTCCGCATTACCTGGGTGAGAAGGTTCATCTGCAAGGAGAAAAACATGATGTCCAGAGAACTGGGGACGCTAGGCTGTGCCCAGCCCCACCCCAGTGACCTCTCTGTCCCCAAATAGTTGCAGTGCCACATCGCCCTGCTGAAACACAAGCCGTGGCCTTGGGCACCGTGCCAGCCCTGGTGCTCCTGCTATGCCCTCACCTTTGGGATGCCTTGGAGGTCCCCTCGCTCCACCGTGGTCCCCAAGAACCTGCTGCTTCAAAGGTGGCTGCAGGGCAGGATCTGAAGCCACCCTAGTGAGCCCCGTGTCAACTTTCAGCAACTGCACATCTACTGGTGCCCAGGAATGTGCCCGGACCACACCAACCGGCCCTACCATGGCACCAAGCCCATCACGTGGGGTCAGTCCCAGGGGGACAAACCCAACCTGATGCGACATTTCATCAACCAACTCCTTAGGTGACCCCACAGGAGTCACAATACGTCCCTGTGGCCACGATGCACCAACAGCCAGCGGCCACCAGGCTTGTGCCAAAACACTTCTTGGTGCCAAAATGCCTCTTGCCTGTCCCCAGCCCTGTGTCCCCAGGGTGGTGCATGCCCGGGGTCAGCTCTGGAGCCTCATTAAACTTTAATCCTTGTGCCGAGGTGGGGGTGGGGGTTACCAAAGGCTTTGGGAGGGCTTGGGGTGTGTGATGCGGGAGCTGTCACCCTCTGTCACCGGGCAACCTCCGAAGCATCATTTATCGAGAAGCCTGATAAACAAGAGCTAATTATAGCTGAAACCGGAGCCTGGACACGGCTCAGCGCTGGGCAGCCACATTAACCCTTTCCAGCCACCTCCAGTCCCACAGTCATCTCGTACCCTCCCAGACACAGATCCCATGTCTTCTGCTTGCTCCTGTCCTGTCCTCATCCCCACCATTTTCTCTTGGTCTCCATACCCTCCTGTCTCACAACCCCCTTTTGTTCCATAGCATCCCTTTCTGGTCTCCACCATTCCCTCCTGGTCCTCACTAGCCACTCCTGAGCTCCATCATCACCTCTCAGTCCTCATCATCCCTCCAGATTCCCTTGGCCCCTCTTCATCGTGATTGTCCCTTTCTGGTCCCTATCATCCACTCTCAGTCCCTATCCTCTCCTCCCGATCCCCATCTTCCCCTTCTGGTCCCTATCACCCTATCCCAGTCCTCACTATCCCCTCATGATCCCAAAACACCCCTATTGCATCCCACTGCCCCTTCCTGATCACCATCACATCCTCCTGGTCACCATCATTCCCATGTGGTACCTTTTGTCCTGTCCTGGTCTCCTTCATCCCCTCCTGGTGCCTGCCATCACCTCCTGCTCTCCGCCATCCATCATTATCTCCTGGTCACCATCAAAAGATCCAGGTTCCTAGTGCCCCTTCCTCATCTTCATCATTCCCTCCCAGTCCCTATCACCTCCTCCTGGTCCCCACTATCTCCTTCTAGTCCCCACTGTCTCCTGGTCTCCATCATCCCCTCCTGGTCAGCACCATCTCCTCTTGGTCCCCTTCATCCCCTCCTGCTTTGGAATCACCCTGTTCTCAACCCCATCATCACCTCCTGATTCCAGATCATTCCATGCTTGTCTTCACTGTATCCTCCTGGCCCCCATCACCCCTTCCTAATCCTTGTTGTATCCTCCTCGTCCCCTTCATCTCCACTCAGTCCCCAATGTCACCTCCTAATTCCCATCAACTCCTCTTGGTTTCTACCATTTCCCCTTGGTCCTCGCTGTCGTCTCCTGGTCCTCACCATTCCTTCCTGATCCTTGTTGTCCCCACTTGGTCCCCATCATCTGCTCTCAGTCCCTGTCATCTCCCCTTGGTCCCTTTTGTCTCTTCCTGAGCCTCATCATCCCCTCCTGATCCAACCCCTCCTTATCCCCACTGTCCCCTCCTGGTGCCTACCATCTTCCTCTGGTCCCCACCATCCCCTCCTGGTCCCAACTGTCTCCTCCACCCCATGCCATCACCACAGGAACAGGGCTACCAGGACAGCACTGCCTCCCTTGGTCCCCGATGTCCGCAAGCGAGCTGTCCCCTGGCCAGGGCACATCTTCCAGCTCCCCACGGCCGGTGGGATTAGGGTGGCTGGAGACTTGGGGCTGCTCCCGACCACAGGTTTCAAGCCTGTCACCACCATCTTTGGGTAATTAGTAAATTAGTAATTAAATGCTCTCTGCCTGCTGGGAGGGGGTGTGGGGGGGCAGATCCCAAGGTTTTAGGCTGGGTAATCCTGTGGCATCTGCCCCAGCATCTGTCACTGAGCCGAGTCACGACCCCACCGCGGGCTTTAACGTTTGCTCCTTCACCCCCCACCCCGCTGCCAGCAGCCCCTTGGCTGTGGCATCCGGGCTGCTCAGGGTGCTCCCTGAAAATGGGCTGGGTCAAGCCCCACCATGAGTGCCCAGGTTGGGTGCTCAGCCCCAGGAAGGGGCCAGGGGTGCTGCTTTACGGGGACTCCACCTTGGGGACAGCACCCAGCTGGGTGTACTGGAGAAACTGGGTGGGAAACCATATTTTTGTAATTATTGGCTTTCCTGGGCATGCTGATGATTGGCCAGCAGCAGATGGTTGGCCCAGCTAATCCCCCTCCCAAATCCCTGCTCTGGAGCTGGCTTTTACCCGATGGCGAGGAGGGGACAGCCAAATTAGCCGACTCAGCGTGTATCACCATGCTGGCCGCTCCCGGTGGCCCCCGGCACCCCATGTCACACAGGGGTGGGCTGGTACCTGGGGCTGTGGATGCTCCTGACGCCCCTTGGATCAGGCACTGGAGGTTGTTTCACCCATGGACAAAGCTCTGCTGAAGGGTCTGGAGGCACCTAAGCTGCGGGCGAGGGACGGTGACAAGCAGGGCGAGGTGACAGCTTGGTCCTGCCGCATTAGCCCAGCGTCATAATTCTGCCAAGGGAGGAGGAGGAGGAGAAGGAGGAGGAGGAGGGTGGCCGCTGCCACAGATGGCGGCTGTCAGAGATCTGGGTCAGGGTGGGGGGCCCGTCACAGGATGGGGTGGGACAGGGCACCCCGGGTGGGATGGGGAAGTCCTGGTGGTGGAGCGGTGCTGCAGGTACCAGCAATGGAGCCATGGTGCAGGCAGGATGATGGAGATACATTGCCAGCAGAAAGCGATGGAGCCATGCTAGGGACAGGCAGGATGTTGGAGACATGCTGCAGGCAGGGTAGGTCTGAGCAATCCTGCAGAGAGGGGTGATGGAACCACGCAGCAGACAGCGGGGATAGAGTGATGGTGCAGGCAGGATGAGGGCATCATGCTGCAGGCAGGATGACAGGGCCATGCAGCAGGCAGGGATGTCAGAGGGATGACCCCCAGCCCCTGGATCTACTGGTGTGATTGCCACCAGCCCTCAGCAGGGCCCTGCTGCCAGTGCCTGTCCCCTGGGACACCTCCACTGGGGTCACACAACAGCAACACCCCTGGGGGCCAAAGGCTGAGCCCCCTAAGACGGACACAGGGGCTGGCCACAACCTGGCCCATCTCTGCAGACAACCTGGGCTGGGTGATGGTGGCCACCCACCATCCCCTGAGCTGGGGGGGGTGGAAGGGTGGAGTTTAGCAGCTAAAGCCCTCAAATCCCAAATTGTGCTGCCCTGTCACCACGAGGGTTTAGTGGCAGTTGCGTAACCCTGGGGGCCTCCTGGCCCCCACCCACTGCCGTGTCAGCAACCCTGGCCCAACATCCCCAGCAACCCCGCAGCGCCCCAGGAGGGGAAACTGAGGCACGGAGGGGGGCCCCACCAAACACTGCCCCTCCCCTTGCCATCAGGGCTGGTAATTAATTACTTGGGGGCAGGGAAATTACCCCCCTTAATTACCACTTTTTGTTATTCCCCTCTAACCGCCTTAGCGAAAGGCTTATGTGCTTATGGGACCTGGTGGGTCCCTAGGGGAGGGGGGGGACACATATGGGGGTCCCTACCCCAAGCCCCATCTCCCCATCTTCTGTCACAATCTCAGCCTCGCAATGTTTGTGGGGGGTACAGGCAGCAGCAGTGTGACACCCACATGGTGGCCCGTGGCGGCAGTCTGGGTGGCTTGGGTGTCGTGGGGTTTAGGGTTACAGGGCTGGGGCTCAGCACCTTTTTAATTCTTCATCGCGTGGCTGATTGATCCCCCACCCGTCCGTCCGTCTCCGTCCCCCCCCTTCCCAACCCGCGTAGACACTAAAGATTAAGAGGGTGACAAAGAGGCGGCTGCTTACACAGCACCCGCCACTAAGCTGCCTTGAAGAGAGCAAGGCAAGAGCCCCACCGCCCGCAGAGCCTCCAGAGCACCCACTGCCTCACCAGACCTCAGCAGCACCCACCACAGCGGATCCGGAGGAAAGGGGAGAGGGAGAGACCGGGACCATCGGGTACGGGATGGCTGCGTCGCCAGCAGGGTCGGTGGTCAGCACTGGGCTGGATGATAGCCCCACGGGTAAGAGGTGGGGTTCTGCTTGAGTGGGTGAGACACAGCGGGACCGCGGTCACCAGTGGGGTCTTTCTCCATGATGGTTGGGTGTCTATTGTGGTCATTCTTCAAGATGCCTGGGTGTCCTCATCATGATTCTTCTTTTGAGATACTTGAGAGGTTCCCATCATGGTCCCTCTCCAAAATGTCTCAGGTCCCCGTTGTAGTTTTTCTCCAAGATGCCCAGGGTCCCCATCACGGTCCATCTTCGAGATGCCTGGGTCTCCATCATGGCCTTCTCCTGGATGACTCTGGTCCCCATTGTGGTTCTTTTCTAAGATACCTGGCAGTCCCTATCATGATCCTTTTCCAAGATGCTTGGGGTTCCCATCACAGTCCTTTTCCAGGGTGGCTAGTGTCCCCATCATGGTCCATCTCCAAGACATCCAGGACCCCCATCATGGTTCTTCTGTGGGATGTTTGGGGTACCCATCATTATCCTTCTACATGATACCCAGGGTCCCCATCAGGATCTTTCTTCAGAATGACTGGGGTCTCCCTTCTGAATGCTCAGCATTCCTACTGTGGTCCTCTCCGAGATACCTGGGGTTCCCCTTGTGGTCCTTCTCCAGGATGCCTGGGATCCTCAGCTATGACACTTCTCCAAGATGCTGAGGGTCCCCGTCATGGTCCTCTTCTGGGCCAGGATGTCCCCAACCCTATGCATGATGGCCATGGTCCTCATCATGGTCCTTCTCCAGGATCCCCAGCCACAACCCTCTCCTGGATGTTCTTCATCTCTGCCCCTTCTCTGAGGTCCCTCTGGTCCTCTACTATGACCCTTATCTGTGATGCCCTTGCTGGGATGCCCAGTGTCCCCACCTGTGACCTTTCTCCAGGACACCTCTGATCCCTGGTTCTCTCAAACACCATTCCATTCTCTGGTTTTTTTTAGTAACTCCTATGAGACCTCATCCCACAGCATCCTGGGTGCTGGGGTGCAGGGAGACACCCAACCCCACATGCCATCCCCCGAGACATCCCCCATCCACATCCCTGAGCTGGACCAGCAGAGGTGGGAGGGTGTGGCAGCAGGGACTGGCAGGAGGGATGAGGGCCATTGGGGTGTCCCAAGTCACCCTGAACATGGTGGCTCTGTTCCCACAGGGCTAAGCCCAGCGCCTGGCAAGGCACTGAGCCCCGTGCTGCTGTGCAAGGTGTGCGGGGACACCAGCAGTGGAAAGCACTATGGCATCTACGCCTGCAATGGCTGCAGTGGCTTCTTCAAGCGCAGTGTCCGCAGGAAGCTCATCTACAGGTAGGGAATGGTGGTGGGGGGATCCCTGCGGGGCAGGGACTGGGAAGGGCAGGCACCCAGTGGGGTAGGAACCCATGGGATGGACACATAGAGGAGCAGGGATCTTGGGGATGGACACCCACTAGAGCAAGGACCCTGGGGATGGACAACCAGTAAGGCAGTGACCCTGTGAGTGGACATCAGCAGGACAAGGACACAGGGAAAGATGTGCATTGGGGAAGGGAACCCCAGGGCATAGACACCCAGCTGGGCAGGGACCAGAAGGACAGGCACCCAGTGGGGTAGGGTACTGCAGGATGGATACACCCAGTGGGGCAAAGACCCCAGGGCATGGGCAACGAGTGATGCAGGGACCCACGGGGTCTTGAACGCAACAGGGCAGGGACCGGGAGACAGGTACTCAACAAAGCAGGGACCTCTGCAAGAGGAGGCATCCAGAGCACCCTCAAAGGGGGCCGGGACACCCATTAAGGCAGGGTGATCACTGGCACAGGACACCGTTTAGGGACAGGGTGCCCATCAAGGTGGAGCACCTGTTGGGTAGAAAACAGCCATTGAGTAGAACAAGACATCCAACAGGGAGAAAGCACCCCCAGGACATGGCACCCATTATGGGCCCAGGCTACCCATTGAGAACAGGACCCCCCACAAGGGACAAGGACCACCCCAGGGGCTGCAGCCAGGTGCCACCTCTCCCCATAGGTGCCAGGCGGGGACGGGGCTGTGCCCAGTGGACAAGGCACACCGCAACCAGTGCCAGGCCTGCCGTCTCAAGAAGTGCCTGCAAGCCGGCATGAACAAGGATGGTGAGATGGGGGAGCGGGGACACGTGGTGACATTTAGCAGGAGGTGACAGTGGGATGGCTGGCACTGATGCTTCCTTGTCCCCCTGCAGCCGTGCAGAATGAGCGTCAGCCCCGTAGTACAGCCCAGGTCCGGCTGGACAGCATCGAGCTGGACACTGAGCTGTCACCTGAACACGTGGCCACCACTCGTGAGGTTCCCTTGACCCCCTGCTCAGCTCCCCGTGGTCCTGGTGCCACCGTCACCATCACCACAGGTCCCCGAGCACCCACGCCACCCACAAACCACCGCTTCATGGCCAGCCTGATGACAGCTGAGACCTGCGCCAAGCTGGAGCCTGAAGACGGTGGGGTGGCTGCTGGTGGGGAGGGGATGGGCAGCGCTTGTCCTCATGGTGTGGTGACCACCAGTGTCCTCTTCTGACCCTGCAGCTGATGAGACAGTGGATGTGACGGGCAGTGAGCCAGACCGGGCAGGTGGCGAGTACCAGGTGGCACCATACCCAACGGCCAGCCCTGAAAATGTCTACGAGACCTCTGCGCGTCTCCTCTTCATGGCCGTGAAATGGGCCAAAAATCTGCCTGTCTTCTCCAACCTGCCCTTCCGTGACCAGGTGGGGTTGGGGACCCTCATAGGGTAATGGAGACCCCAAAAAATTCAGGCAATCAGTGAGTTGGGGATGGCTGGAGCATCCCAACACTCACTGCAGGGTCTTGGGATCTCCCCTCTAGGAAACATTCCTCAGCCCAACCAACTGTAGTGGCTGCAGGTGCTAGAGGCTTTGGGGGTGACAGGGGTTTTGGGGCTCCCTCTCCCCAGGTGATCCTGCTAGAGGAAGCATGGAGTGAGCTGTTCCTGCTCTGTGCCATCCAGTGGTCCATGCCTCTGGAGAGCTGCCCGCTGCTGGCTGTCCCTGAGCCAGCCCCCGGCAAGGTGCTGCCTGCCGCCCTGGACATCCGGGCACTGCAGGAGACCCTTGGCCGCTTCAAGGCGTTGGCCGTTGACGCCACTGAATTCGCCTGCATGAAGGCTGTGGTGCTCTTCAAACCAGGTGAGGGGACCCACCTGGACCTGCTGCTGCCTGGCCCTGTGTCCCAACCCCACCCTGTCACGCCCTTGTCCCTGCAGAGACCCGTGGCCTGAAGGACCCTGATCAGGTGGAGAACCTGCAGGACCAGTCACAGGTGATGCTGGGCCAGCACAACCGTTCTCACTACCCTGGGCAACCTGTCAGGTACCACCATTCCCATGTCCTCACGGGTGACACTGAAGGGTGAGGACACCCAGCCATGACCGCCGCTCTGTCCCTCAGGTTTGGGAAGCTGCTGCTGCTCCTCCCAGCACTGCGCTTCATCTCCTCCGAGCGTGTGGAGCTGCTCTTCTTCCGCCGGACCATTGGCAACACCCCCATGGAGAAGCTGCTGTGTGACATGTTCAAGAACTGACTAACCCCCCCCCCACACCCCCTGATGTCACCCAGCTTGTCACCTTGCATTGGCATTGTCACCCCCATGCCAAGTCTCCTTGCCCTGGGATGCTGCAGGGTGTGAAGGTGCCCACAGTCGCATTTCCAGGGTGGTTGCCAGGACTATGGGATGCTGCCAGCAGCTGAGATGCGGGACCAGCTTCACTGGGGACAGCGGGTGCCAAGGGGATGTACCCCGGGGAGTGCCAGATGCATTGGGACCACCTCCTGTGGGTGGGTGCCTTGATGGGTGCTACTGTCCCAGACACTGGAGGAACCCATGGACCCAGGCAAGGTGCCACTGGCTGTGGCACTGGCACCTACAGGGATCCACTGCCACCCAGGGGTGACACTTACCTGGGGATGATGCCAGCCTGGGGCATGACACCAGCCCAGGGGTGATGCCAGCTCAGGGATGACAATGGCCAAGGGTGATGCCAACCTAGGGGTTACACTAGCCCAGGGGTGCTGCCAGCCTGAGGTATGACACAAGACCAAAGGTGACACCAGCCCAGGGGTGACACTGGCGACAGGGGTGATGGCCATCCTGTGGCTGATACCAGACCGGGGGGAACATTGATGAGGGTTGATTCCAGCCTGGGTTGACACTATCGCAGGGGTGACACCAGCCAGGGGTGAGGCCAGCCCTGGGGTAACACTGGCAAGAGGTGATGCCAGTCTGGTCATGACACCAGCCCTGGGGTGACACTGTCCCAGGGGTGACACCATTCCAGGGGCCCCCCACAGCTGCAATCACAGCCACACATTTATGCTGCCCCCCCCGATGCACCATCACCTCCATGATCCCAGGGGACACGTTCTGACAGACCCTCATCCCCATGTCCCAGGGGGGCTCATGTGTCATGTCACTGTCCCCTGCTCCCCCCTCCCCCCCCCTTTTATACTCCAAATAAAAAGGGCTTTTGCAGCAGCCTCCTCACGCCGCCGACTTGGGGCTGTCCTCGGCTGGGGGGTGGCACCAGCTGAGCGTTAATAATCTGAAGAGAGATAAGAGAAAAATAAATAATTGGAATAGAAATAAATGGAAAATAAATTATCTGAATATAAAGAAAGTAAAATGAATATAAATAATCTGAATTAGATAATGGGAATATAAAGACTAATATAAATATGAAGATAAAGAAAACACAATTATCTGAATATAAAGAAATTGAAAAGATAATTTCTATTCAGATAATTTCCAAATTAAATGATCTGAAGGAAACAATCTGTTTAGATATAAATTTAATATAAATAATTTTAAATAATCTAAAATGAATATAAATACTC
>JANIJG010023488.1:0-10556 GCA_024611175.1 Megaceryle torquata
TTTTTGATTATTAAAGAGATAAAAAAAGGAAAAAAAAAAGAGAAAATAAAAAAACACTGAAAGTTTACATTTTATAATAACATTATTATACAGATTGTATTTAAACTTCAGAATATTTAAGACAATTGTAACCCTGTAAAGTTGATGAAATATTAAAAAAAAAATAAAAATGAAAAAAAAAAAAAAGTGGTGTTGGAGGCGTCAGTCCCTGGGGGTGCCCATCCAGCGCCTAGAGGGCTAGAGTCTTGCTTGGGGTGTCTCTGGGGCTGTGAGGTGCCCATGGGGTCCCTGGAGGGCTCTGTAGGGTGCCCATGGGTCTGTGGGGTGTCCGTAGGGTGCCCATGGGGTCCCCACAGGGCTGGGGGGTGCCCATGGGGTCCTTTATGGAGTGCTTATAGACTGTAAGGTGCCATGGGATGCCTATGGATACACGGGGTGCCCTTAGATGCTTACAGGGTGCCTATAGAGCTACGGGGTGGACACAGGGCTGCAGCACCTATAGAGTATCCATGGGGTCCCTGGGGAGTGCCCATAGGTACCGTGAAGCGCCTATAGGGTGCCCTGAAGGTGCCTATGGAGTGCCTAGAGTGTGCCATGAGGTCCCTATGGGATCCCCGCGAGGTGCTCACAGGGCTGTGGGATGCCCACGGGGTGCCCCCAGAGCCATGGGTTGCCCATAGGATGCCTCTGAGGCGCCCGCGGGACTGCGGGACCCCGCTACGGTACCTGAGGTCTCCCATCCCGCTGCAGGACCGGGGCGGACTCCGCTGAGTTTCCTGCCGCCGGGAGGCAGCTCCCGCCCCGCGCAACCGCGCGGCCGACGACGGCGCTACTCGTGATTGGCCGCCGGGCGGGGAGGGGAAGAAGGGCGGCGCTCTAGGCGGCCGCCGCGCTCTCTCTGGCCCTGGCGGACCGCGAAGATGGCGGCGCCCATGGAGGTGGCGCTGGTGTCGGACGCCGCCGGGCCGCTCTGCAACTGCTCGGTCTGGGAGCTGCACTCGGGCTCGGCCCTGCCCGGTTACCGCGGCGGCAACAGCGGGCCACGCGGGCTGGCGCTGCTGGGCGGCGAGCACCTGCTGGGGGCCCAGCTCGGCAAGAGCTACATCAACGTCTGGGAGCTCCAGAGGAAGGTACCGGCGCGGCGAGCGGGCCCGGGAGGCCTCGGCTCGGGGGGCGCTTCCGGGCTCCGCGGAGGGAGCCTCCGGCACTGTGGGGATGAGCCAGGGCCCCTCTCCCTGGAGACCCCCCCGACTCTTTGCGGAGGGCCCCTCTCCCCATGGAGATACCCGGCCAGAGCTCCCCATGGCTCCTCTTTCCACGGGGACCTCCTGGTCTCTCTGGTCAGACCTCCCCATGGCCCCTCTTTCCACGGGGTCCCCAGGTCTCTATGGTTGGTCGGAGCTCCCCATGGCCTCCTCTCTCCATAGAGACACCCCACCATATTAAGATCCCCAGGCACCCTCCCTCCCTCTGCACTGACCCCCACCACCCCGGGCAGATACCCAAGATCCCTCTCTCCACAGAGATCCCCCAGTGACACCCCAGAGCCCCCCGTTTCCCGAGAAACCTGTGGGCAGCCCCTGCCCCAGGCTCATGGATCCCATAATGGCCCGCTCCCCTTGTGGCAGTCCCAGCTGATCCCGTGGGACCACCAGGAAAGGTGTTTCCAGCTGTTGGGATCCTCTCTGGCCCAGTATTCCCCACCATAGGGCCCTGTCCCCAGTCTGGAATGGGGTGTCACAGCTCTCAGGGCTGCCCTCAGACCTGCTGCTTGTTCTCCCAGGCTGTGAGCTCCCCCCATCTGTCTCATTTGTTTATACTTTAGTTATTATTACTTTTATCCCCCTTACTTTGCAGTAATCTTCTGAGCCTCTTTTCTGCTGAATCTCCAGCGTTCCCTGGCCATGGAGCCATGTCCTGCTGCTCCCCATCTGTTTGTTACCCCTCCTGCTGCCTGTCGCTGGTGCTCAAGGAGGAGAACTTTCCCTCTCCCCACGGGGCTGAACACGAAGCCACTGCACCAAGCGCAGCAAAGCAGGGGGTGGTTTGATGCAGTCCGCAGACAGGACAGGCTCCGTTGTCTTCCTCTGGCTCTGAGTCTCCAAACCAGCACTGCTGGTGGAGGACACAGTGCAAACGTGGCCACCGCCATCGCCTCTCCCCGTGGGCCCATCTCGGTTGTACCAGGGGCTTCTTCCTCCTGTAGCCCAGCTCGTGCTGACTGCTTGCTGTGTTCTTTCTGCCCCCAGGACCAGCTCCAGCAGAAGATCATATGCCCTGGGCCGGTGACCTGCCTGACGGCTTCTCCCAATGGGCTCTACATCCTGGCTGGGGTTGCCGAGAGCATCTACCTGTGGGAGGTGAGGGGGCCGTGTGGGTCGGGGGGAGGAGGAGATTTGTGCCCTCTGCAAGTGCCAGGTGCCCCTGTCCCCTCTGGTGTCGGTAAATCAACGTCATCTGGGCTCCACAGTGGGGCAAAAGCTCTTCCCAAGCTGCTACAGAAGCTCTGGGGGAGTAGGAGTTTCTCCTTAAAGGAGAAACACAGGACCCAGTTTTCCTTTAGTGCTTCTTCCACATTTTAGCCTCATATTTCTGTGTCAGTTTTCATCCTGACATCTACACAGACCTCTGGCTCTGGTCATCAACCTTCTGGTTTTAATCAACACTTCACTGAGCGAATAAAAGACCGAGCTGGTTCTGAGCCCCAACCTGGAAAGCTCCTGGTCTTGGGGGATGTTTCTGACCCTGGTGGTGTGGGCAGCTCTATCTTAATTCATCAGGTTTTTCTTCCAAAAACAGGCTTTGTGGCAACAGAAGAAAATCCCTTGTGAGGAATTCTGGGCTGAGAGCAGCAAGTGGGAGCAACACGCTCTTGCTGCTCCAGGCTGATCCCTGCTCTGCCTCGCCTGCAGAATGTGGCCCTTTGGGTTTAAATTCCAAGTTTGGGGAGCTCTTAAAGCCTCCATTGGCCCGAGACTGTGTGGCTGTGTTGGAGCACAGCAGCCCCCGGGTGCCACGCATCCTCCCACAGCTTCGAAGCCTCCGTGGCCACCTCGTTAGATGTTGTGTGAGGTTGGAAAAAGCCGTCAAAATAAACAGTAAATGGGAAACCTTCATTTTTCACTTGTGTCTTGACTGGAGAAATGGCACCGACATCACTATGTTCCAGAGTTAACACGGCTAGGATCTTTTCAGACTGTCCTTTGCTGCGTGTACCTTCAGTCACAAGCATGTGTGGTTGTAACAGTTGCACCCCGATTGCCATCAGCAAGGTGCCAATGGCTTCGTGTGGTTGACACAACCTCTTTTGCTCCCCTCGCCACCTCCGCTCAGCACCCCTTTCTCCGGCATCTTCCAGTGCTCCTTCCTCACTCTTCCCCTGCCCTTCCCCTCGCTCTAGGTCTCCAACGGGAACCTCCTCGCCATCCTGAACAGACACTACCAGGACCTCACGTGCCTCTGCTTCACTGACGACAGCAGCCACTTCCTCTCGGGGGCGAAGGACTGTCTGGCCCTGGTGTGGAACCTTTACAGGTAACGGGGCCCCTGGGGAGGCCTCGACCCGCCTGGACTGGGGACAGCAAGCGTCTGGGTGAGGAAGATTAGAACAAGAGATCGGCCGCCGTGTTCCAGAGGTGGAATCGGCTCTAACTAAGCCCCAGGGTCTGAGCTGTGGGTGAAACCTGCTGGGATGAGGGCCCCGCGCCCTCCCCAGGCAGCTGCTGACTGCTGTCACCCTCACGGCCAGAGAGGCTTCTCCTGGTGTCTCACTTGAGTTTCCCAAGATGTAGAACATGGCTATGGCCTCTCGTCAGGCAGGGAGGATTCTGCCTTTTCCCTGTTAATGGCAGATGAGGTCTCTGTCCCCTCCGGGAGCTCAGAGTGGTCCTTGTCCTCGGTCCCTTCTGGGTCCTGCTTGGTCCTTGCAGCCAGGGAAGGCAGAGCCTCGGCCAGCGCCAGCTCCCCTCCCGACCCCCCGCCGTGCCGGCCCCTCTCTCTGCTCTCCCCCGCAGCGTGCTGCAGGCAGAGCCCTCCCAGATCCCCGACCCTCGCCACGTCTGGTCCCGACACAGCCTCCCCATCACAGACCTGTGCTGCGGCTTCGGGGGGCCCTTGGCACGAGCTGCCACCGCCTCCCTCGACCAGACGGCAAAGGTAAGGCCTGGGGGGGGACACGCGACGCGCAGGTCCTGTGGGGTGACAGTGGAGTCTCTGCTGGGCTGCAGCAGAGCTGGCAGGAGCGGAATTCCTTGGCTGTCTCTGTGATGACTCAGAGCTGCCAGATCTGATGGGCTCTCCAAACAGCAGCAGTTTCTCTGCCCCTGGCCTCAGGCTGGGCCTCTGTGTCCACAGCTCCCTGGGAGCACTGGGGTCAGCTCCGATTCTCCTCACCCCTGCCCTTTCATCTTGAAGGGCAGGGAGTAGAGAAATGTGGAGCCCAGAGGCTGCCCGTCCTGCCCTGGAGGGAGGGTCTCCCTGGGGTGGTCACAGGCTCGGGATGGGGTTAAGGGCCGGTTTGGAGCTGCCTGGGAAATTCTTGTGGTCAGGAACAGGCTGATCCTGGGGTCTGCCTGGGCTGGGTGTCCCCCTGAAGCAGGGAGGAGGTGCCAGTGTGTGCTGCCAGCTTGGGCAGGTGCTGCGGAGCACTGGTGTGTTCCCCAGTCCCGCTGTTCACATTTAAGCCCCTAATTCTCCTAATTCCCTAATTCTCCCCTTCCCTCCAGCTCTGGGAGATCTCCTCTGGGGAGCTCCTGCTTTCCGTGCTCTTCGATGTGGGCATCATGGCCGTGACTCTCGACCTCGCCGAGTACCACATGTTCTGCGGCGGGATGGATGGGTCCATCTTCCAGGTCGACCTCTGTGCCTGGGTGAGTGGGTGGGGCTGCAGATCCGCTCCGTGCAGCTCTTGACGGGGCACTGCCGGCCGCCGTCACCTCGCTGCTGTGATGGGAGGGCCTGGGTTCCCCTGTGTCTCCTCTGCCCCCTCCAGATGCCAGGATGAACCTGTTGGCTTCAGAATTTAAACCATTCTCTCCTTCCCTTCCTTTCTGCAGCCAGTCCAGAGAGACCGGACCTTCCAGACGGAACGGGAGAACGGGAAGGTCTTCAAAGGGCACAGGTGAGGGACCGGCCGTGCCTGCCGCACGCTTCCCTGCCCCCTCTGCCCACCTCGCCAGCCCTCATCATCCTGAGGGTAACCAGCCTCTGCTCTTCCCCGTTCCAGGAATCAGGTGACGTGTCTGTCTGTCTCCACGGATGGCAGCCTGCTGCTTTCCGGCTCCCACGATGAAACAGTCCGGCTGTGGGACATCCAGAGCAAGCAGTGCCTGAAGACAATGAATCACAAAGGTAGGCGTGACCTTATCACCGGGATCCCTCCCTGTGTCCCAGGCTGCCAGAGGCTGCTGCTGGCTCCCCCATGCTGCTCTGACACCGCCCTGGGCACTTGGGGGAGTTTCTGGGCTCCTCGCTTCACACCTCCAGGAAGGGTCGAGGCGTTGGGAGGATGCCTCGGCCGTCTGGAGTCACGGTTTGACCTTGCCCTTGTCTGTTCGCAACGCCCCTGCGCGCTGGCAGGGACTGAGTCATAGACTTCACCCCTCGCTGAGGACATCCAGGATCTTCCTCCTCCAAAGGGAGCGGTTGCCCCACACGCGCCCCAAGGCCCAGGGAGGCTGCGGGAGGGGGAGGATGTGTCTGGAGAAGAGGCTGTCTCGGTGACAACAAGCACCCGTGAGCTTATTAGGCCTGAAGTGAATCCCATATGAGGAGCCGTCTGGGATTTCAGCCTGATGGCTCTGATAAACCAACCAACCAAACCTTGACAGGCTTCCATCAACAATTAGGTGCCTCAGAGCAGCAGTTTCGCCCTCCTGCTGCATCCGAGCTGTCGCTGACAGTGGATTTCTGCAGTCTCCGGTCTCGCCCCACCACTCTTGCTGGTGGGACTGGCAGCGCCCCTCTCCCGAACCCTCCCAGAAGGTGTTGGGGGTGAAGGTCAGAGCTGGCTCTCCTGTGAGGCTGCCTCTGGACAGAGGTGGTTGAGCTGCTCCTCGGAGAAGTGCCGAGAGCCAGGCTGCTGCAGACGCCTTTCCTTCCTCTTCTTTTGCTGCCAAGGACCGTTTCTAATGGGGACCTACTGCAGTGCCCATCCAGCCTCGCTCTGCTGGCGCTGGGAGGGGGAGCGCAGACAAAATTTGAGCTGTGTGAGTCCTCAGAGGAGGAGGGGATGAGCTTTCACCATGAGCCAGGCGTTAGACCCCCTTCTTGAGCCGTGGGGCAGCGTGGATGGATGCAAACCCCATGAGGGGCCGGACCGGGCTGCCTGTGCCACTGGGTGCTGGGTCCATGAGGTGCTCCGGGGGGTTTTCTGCAGCCTCCGTGGGCTGGCGGGTGGGGATTTGGCGTCCCCTGCGGCCCTGGCACTGGTACCGCCACCTGCTGCTACCCTGTGCATTGACCGAGCCTGAGAGTGGACTGGGAGCTGTGGAGTGGATGGAGGGTACTGGCAGCCACTGAGAGCTCTGTGGCTCCTCTGTCCCAGTGCTGCCTCTTACTGGGGCAGCAAGATCCCTGCAGCGCTGGTTTTCAGATGGTCCCCATCTCCCCTTGGCCTTTCTTGCCACCTCTCCAAGCAGCAGCGTGTGCCTCTAGCATGATCTATGATGGGGGGAGGGAGGCAGATGGCTTTTGAGACACTGGGCTGCTGCTCTCCCCAGATTATTTATTCTCCCCCAGCTGAGTCCAGCGTGGGCAGAACATCACCCCCCACCTGGTGCCCCTGGAGCCTTTGGTTTACCAGTGGGGTCCAGCCTTGGGCTGTGTGAGGGCCGGGCTTCAGGGCAGGCTCTGCTCTAGCTGAAGGGAGGTGATGGCTCGGCCACGTCAGAGGCGCTTTTGCCCATCTCCTGAAAGCCTCGGGCAGCTCTGAGACCCTCCAGACTCCCTCCCCCCCACTCCCCCCTTCATCCCACACCTTGGTGGGGAAGCTGAGCAGGCACTGTGGCAGCGTCAGGTGCATCTGGATCCTTTTAACCTTTCCCTCCGCGCTGTCGAGCTGGGCCAGGGGAAGATGGATGGTTGGGGATTTGTTAGCGGTGCCGGAGCTGCTCATGCCCGGGGGCTTCTGGAGAGGTCTCTGCATCTGACAGGGAGAGCTTTGGGGTGTGGGGGGCAGCGGTGGGAGATTGCACGGGTTCGGCATAGGGAGCTGCTGAGAGGAAGCAGCAGCCCATGTGGGTAAACACAGTGATTAAAGCGCTCCTTAGCTCTGCCAAGGACCAGGCTGGGATAGATCACTGCAGGAGACAGCGGCGAGTGCGGTGGCCGCTGATGGGTGTCCAGGCCCTGGGGAGGGTGGCCGGGCTCTCCCCACACCTGAGGATGAGGAGAGAGGCTCTGCCCCTGCTGAGGTGAAGGCAGGAGTCCTGTGCTCTCTGGCATCGGGCAAAATGGAATCCTGCAGAGGGGACAGTTCTGACCTGTCACCTCCTCTTGTGTGTGTCCTTTCCCAGGTCCTGTGACAAACGCCTTCATCGTGCTGGCCCCAGCCAACATGTTCAACCCGGACGGGAAGCCCAGTGTCCCGCTCCCCAAATTCAGCAGACACCTCCACGGCACTGAGAGCAGCGATGAGCAGGGGAGCGAGGGGGTGACGCTGCGCCTGGGCCTCCACCAGCAGGTACTGGGGGTGAGCTGGCTGCCTGGGGAGGGGCAAGTCAGAGCCGGGGTGCAGGGTGGCCCTCAAAATCACCCCAGTGTTGGTTGTGGTGGGGGTCTGGAGGTTATTATAGCTTGGTCCTGCCTGTCCTGAGCCCCTGACGCAGCGTCTTTCTGCTAGAGGCTGTTCCCACCCCCCTCCAAACACCCCTCTGTCATGGGAGGCTGTCTGCACCATCAACAGAATGGGCCACAGCTCCAGCTGGGCTCTGCTGATGCCCCTGGGTTGGTCCAACCCTACTGGAGTCTCTGCTCTTGTTCTGCTTTGTCCTGTGGGGCTGGAGTGGGGAGGGGTGTTCATTAGTGGGGGGCTGTGCCCGGGGGTGTTGAGAGCCTGGGTCTGTTGTATCGATCCTGAGGGTCTGGTCCCTGCAGGAGTCTGGGGAGAGCTACCTGGAGAAGGCTGAGAAGATGTACTCACAGATGTACTCGACAAGGGAAAAGGTGAGAGCTGCTCTGAGATGGAGGAATCACGTCCTGGGCTGGCCCAGACTCTCCTGTCTTCAGCTGAATTGGTTTGGGCCGGGTACTGGAATTTACTGGTGGTGTCAGAAGGGGCTGCGGTTTGAGTAGGAGATGGAGGAGGGAGAGGACAAGAGACTGGGGTCTGGTGCTGTTGGGGGGAGCCCTGGCCTTCCCAGAGCCACCTGCCTGATGCTTTTCTGTTATGTTTCTTCTGCTGCAGAACCTGGTGGGAGACCAGGAGCACCTGACGATCCAGGTGAGCGAGCTGGAGGAGGAGGTGAGCACCCTCCGGAAAATCAACAAGAACCTCTTCGACTTCTCCGCTCGCATCATCACCAAACCGGCCAAATGATGCGGCACCCCCTGCCCCTCGCACCCCTCTGCCTCCCCCCGCCTGGCTCCCAGGGCAGAACCAGCTGCCCTCGGGCACCGGCCCAGGGCCATGTGCCCACTCCTGGTCACCTCTGCGCTGCAGCAGCTCCCTGCTTGCTCCAGTGTCTGTTTGATGACGTGGGACTTGAGAGGAGCGCAGGGGCTGCGGGGTTGCCACGGGAGGGACAGCACGGGGACCGTTTTCACCCCGATTTCGCTGCTTCGTGCTGCCGGAGCCAACGTGGAGCAGGCGGCTACAGGAGGAGCATTGCTGGTGCCAGGGGAGGGGTTCAGGATGCAGCTCCTGCTCTTTCCCCAGCTCTACCCTTGGTCCTTTTTCGTTTCTTTTTGTTACTTGACCCTCCAGTGCAGACAGAAGTGTGGTTTTGTTTTTTTTTTTCTCTTGATACCAGTTTGAGATTGGATTTTGTCAACCCCCGGTCTGCCCGTAGTGCCCCAGGGCACGCTGCTTGCACACCTCGGAGCCAGGATCCCACAGGGAGCTTGTTCTGCTCTCGGAGCAGCTTCTGCTGCCGGGGGTTGCTCATGGGACAGGTGGGGGGGTCCCTGAGGGGGCTGAGCCTGAAGAGGTGGCAGGCAGGGGGTGCGGGTGGTGTTTTTGGGGCAGGGGGCTGACTCCTTTGGGGAGGGGTGTGGGGGGGTGCGGGGTACAGCAAGGTGCTATTTCCACTCTCATTAAGTTGACAATTTATATATATTTGGATCCAGCGACTTTGTTTTCACAGTGTTCTGGGGAATTGGCCTTTTGTATTGTCATGAGCATGGCGGCGGGGGGTGTGGGGTTTGTTTAGGTTTATTTTTTACATAAAAGATTTGGTTTTTATAGTGAAAGATGCCTGAGGGTTTTCCTTAACACTCTGCTGGTGGCCACAGGTCCCCTGGGTGGGATGGTGTCCCTGGATCCCCTGTAGGTCCCTCTCTATGCCTACGTGGGGCTGGAGGGGGGTCCAGGGGTCTGCCCCTGTGGGGCTGGAGGGGCATCCCCCTGGGTCCCCCCTGTCCCCTTGGGGCTGGAGGGGGATCCCCAGGGCCTCAGGGACTGTGACAACCCCTGTGTGCACCCCCCACCCTGGTTCATAGACCAGAAGTAAGCACAGTTGATGTAAAATGCACTTTAGGACGGCTCCTGCCAGGCCCTCAGATAATTAATGCTTTTAGCTTAATAAGCGCTCTGGGTTTTTGCCCCCCACCTTCCTCCTGACGCTTTGGATCAGAATTAAGTGGCCGCACTGGAGAGCATCAGCCCGAGGCGGGGGGGGGGGGCTGCGGTGTCACCGCTGCAGGGAGAGCCCTGAAACACTCAACCCCCGGGGGGTGGCAGCCTGCGCCCCGCCAAGCTCAGACCCTCCCAGCTGTCCCACACTTCCTCCCCGTTCCCCCAGTGGGCTTCCTGTCCGGAGGGACCCCAGCGAACCCCCTCCGGGGCTGCAGCCGAGGTCTGGGGGGCTGTTTCATGCCAGGAGCCTGTTGCCCCGTCCCCAGCTCCTGCCCGGGGCAATGGCTGCTGCGCCGCGTTTTTCCCTGGGGAAGGAGCCGCCGGGGCCCTCCCCCGGTCGGGGTCCTGCTCCGGGGGTGCGGGGGACCAGCAGCCCCCGATAAGGGCCCGCCAGCGCTCCGTGCCCCGGCAGGCTTTGACCTGACAGCCTCCCCCACTCCGGGCGCATCTCCGCAGGGAATTCATTAGCTGTGACTCATTAAATTCCTCTGGTGATCGATACTTTTTCACCAGCTGGTATTTGGCTTCGTTTCTCCCTTTTTCTTTTGGTTTTGGTTGTTTTTTTTTTAATTATTAATTTGCTGGTTTTGTTGGGTTGGGTTTTTTTGGGTGGCTTTTGGTTTTGGTTTTCTTGGTTGGTTGGTTGGTTGGTTTTCTTGGTTGGTTGGGTGGTTGGTTTTCTTGGTTGGTTGGTTGGTTGGGTTGCTTGGTTGGTTGGTTGGGTGGGTTGGTTGGTTGGTTGGTTGGGTGGGTTGCTTGGTTG
>JANIJG010023489.1:0-16541 GCA_024611175.1 Megaceryle torquata
GGGGTGAATGCAATGAGGTGATGGCAGAAAGGCTTCCAGCTAGTGGTGCTGAAATCAATGAAATTTTGAAGTAAAAAATTAAATCATCTGTTTCTGTCATGAAAACAGTATCATGACCAAGGACTGTCATCACCAATGAAGAGCTTCCCTTTGTTGGTGCTTTATCTGCTCTCAGTCACAGTGTTAGTACCAGACAAAGAGTGGACTTCTTCCTGCTTCTCTGTAAAGGAGCCACAAAGGCAGGTTAACACATCAGCCTGTATAAACTCCACAAACCCATTTTTCCCTTTAAAGCATAAGGAACACATTCATATTTCACTCCCATTTCTCTCCAGTACAAAAGCATGGGGTCAGAATTAATGAGTAAAGTATTTGTGTGACGTTTTATATTGTATTGGCATTTATATAGTGCTTTTCACAGGCTTCATGTCAAAACCCTTTACAGGGCAATAAATCATATACCTTTCCTGATGAAATTGTATGTAGGCAATTGGGCACCTATCCTGCCCTCAGCAATGTCCCACATGTGAGACACGAGAAGTGTGATGAAACCTGCAGAAGTGGGTCTGAAAAAAAAAATGGATGTAGGTCAAACCTTCCCCCCTTAATATCCTGCAACATGTTAAAAAGTCTTTAGAGCCCACTTGAGCAGCCACAGGAAAGACCTAACCTTAACATGACAAAGCTTCTATTACAGTCTGAATTACTCAACATGCAAATTGAATTGTGGGTCTTACACTTAACCCCAGTTGTTTGGGGGTTTTATTTGCCTCTCAATTTAAACAAGATGGTCATTTACATGGAAAATTAGGATTTTTTTTCAGTTGAGTTCATTTCTAAAAATAGCGTTCATTCACGAGACTGAACCCAAATACCAGCTCTTGGATCATAGGCTTTCTGTCAGCATTCACAACTAGCTCTCCTAACATGACATTTGCAATGTGACAATGCACCTCTGCTCTGCCAGCATTTGCTTTCTTATTTGCAGGTTTTCAGATAACAAAGAGTAATGAAATTCTGAGAACCTTACACCTGATTAGACAGACTCTTTTATAAGCTTATTTGTATCCTGACACGTTTCAAAAGCACTTTTTGGGTAAGAAAAAATTGGAAGTTATTTAAAGTCTTTTTTGGGAGAGATGGCTGGGGTTGGTGAGCAGGAGTCAGAGCTCTGCTCTGTTGTCTGTCTGGGAGAATCACAGCACTTTGCCCGGTTAAGAGCTTTTTGGGTTCCACAGGTGCCAAAGGAAGCTTTGCAGAGCGTGGCAGATCGTACCCCCTACCACTTCAATGCAATCGCCCTGAGATTGCACAAAGGCAATGGCTGAGAAGCAAATGGAAAAATCTTTGCAGTAGCTCAACACCATTTTAAAGCCACTTTTAAACCTCCCCTATCTGTAACACATGAAAACTGATAACATTCTGCACATACTGGCTGATAGTTCAAATGCATTAGAAAACAACTTAGTTATGATTTATTAGCCGGAAGAGCTGTTAGAATAATTTCTGAATGTGAAAGAATACAAAAAATTACTGTTCTCCACCAAACATACATTTAGATTACTTAATCTCAAATCAAAGTAATTCAGAAGTAAAACATAAGTAAACAGGTAAAAACACATTGCTCGGTTCCATTAACTGCCATGGGCTACATTAGAAGTGGAGGGTTCTTGCATCTTTTCAGGAGTGATTACTGCCCTGTGAGATCTGAGCCTTAGCTGTGCAGATGCATTGCCACAGAACAGACCAATGCTGCCTTTGCTTTCTTCTGAATATTGTATCACAAGCTCTTCTCAAACAAGACCTCAAATTCACACACTGCTGTTGTGCTCTGATGGTGACGTAGCATAATTTTGTCTTTTGTTCCCGTCTCAGAATACAACTTAATTAGTAGCTTAAAGAATGATCTATAAATAAAACACATGTGCAAAATTTATGGAGATGGATGACAATGATAATTAAAATGGTCTTTTGAGTAGGAGACACTATCAGCATCAATAGTTAAAGTAGAATTTTAAGAATAACCAACACATTAGAGCCTGCAAATTCTATTCTTTCTGGCAGTAATACACTTGAAGATTAAATTAGACCAAATGTTTGTTACAACAAACGGGTTTGTGTTAGCACTCAGGATTATGCTCTCAGTCGGTGTTTATTATGCTTTTGGTCATATTTATTCTAAAGGTCTCATTTTCCTACTTCCATAATTTTTTGATCAGTTTTGCCTAAACTGGAAGATTTTTCACTTTAAAAATTACATTTTCTTCTTAAAACTTCTAGCAGGTTATGGTATCTGGAATGAGTACTAAGAAGAAGGAAACAAACTAAAATAAATTGCTACCTAATATTTCTATGGTACCTGTTATTGTGGTATCTAAGTACTGGATCTCTGATAGCATGAGATCTTTGATCTTAAATTGGACTTCCGATAACATTTTTAATTATGCATCTTATTTGATGCCTGCAGTAGCTAAGATGCAAATAGCATCACATGAAGAACAAAAGTTATGGGAGCAGGGAATGGAAAATGGTGGGTAATTATAGCATATTTATTGCACCAAAACAAAGAACCCCATCCTCCAGTCCCTGATGAATTAAAATCAACAGGTCCAAAGACGGAGTGAAAACTACCTAGAAATTAAAAAATGTTTTCAATTTATTAAAATTAAACATAAACACTTTGTCAGGAGCAAATTTGATGTATTCACAAAAATAATTCAGAAAAACTGTGGGCTTGGGTTTTTTTGTTTGTTTTGGTTTTGTTTTCTTTTCTTTTTGTCTTCCTTTGCCCTCCAGTGCCCAGCAAATGTTCCATTCTGTTCCAATCCTTCACTAGGAGTTTTGTCTAAAACTTCCAGACTGTCTGGGATAAATCACATTTGTTCTCTTTGAAAGGTGTTTTCAAATTACTTTTTGCATAGAACTCTTTAGTATTAAATGAACGCACTGAAAAAAACTTTATATGACTATATTCAGAGTTGATTTGATAGTGATTTCTAAGAGATATCATGAAGATATCATTAGAGCACTGCTATTTCAATTTGTTGAGATGTATATTAAAGCACATATCGACCAACACCTTTTATCAATATGGGGCATATAGAGGCAGCACTTAGAGCTGACAGAAGTTTAGAGTGTTCAATTCCTTCCACATCAGATAGGAATTACTCTTTTGTATGTTCTGTATGCTCCTACTTCTGCTTAGGACATAAATACAGATACAGTTGCTCAGAGCTTTCTGATAGAGATGGAATCCTAAATGCTTTAAATCACATTTAAACTGAACACATATTAAAGCCCCACTGTTCTAGATGAGAGTCATCAGGCACAGTATCATACTTTGACTAGCAAGTAGTCCTGTTTCAAGATGTCTTTGGGAAATTTTCTAAAATATTTCCATTTTTCTGTATTGTTTCTTTCATTCTGCACGCACCACCAGGATCTGAGCACACTCTAATAGCACACTAAACAGCTCTTCAACCTTTTTTTCCCCAATCATCTTCCCAGGGGGGAATGTGTATACTCTGTAGTGATTTGTAAGCTTTATATTTTTCACTTTGATGCAACCCCATGTAAAGATATCACCACAAGTTCTCTGGCAGCTCTGCAGCCTAGAGGAGCAGCCCCTTGGTATCTGCTGCTCTGAAGAAGGTAGGGTATAAACAGTAGTCATGTCACATTTATCTGTGGTCAAAATTCATCCTTTTTCTTTCAACTGACACACAGATAATCACACACACACACACCAGAAAAATAAAATAAAATAAAATAAAATAAAATAAAAAGAGGGAGAGCCACAGCTACAGAAAGCAGCAAATAACAATAGACATCAGGTTCCAGAAAGAACAATAGATTATTTTTCTGTTTATTTTACAAGGTAGTTGGCATTTCTAACTGTATTAACCAAAAAAAGCTCATGAAGGTGAAGAGCCAAGACAATCTGTGGCTCTTCTTAGACTGAGCAGTCAGAGCAGCACTCACAAAGAGACTGGGTACAGCAGAGCCATCGGGGCATTGCCCACGAGTCTCTAGAGATGCTGCAGCCCAGCACCAGCTCAGAACCCCAGGAGACCCTCCCTGGTAATACAGCAATGCTCTACCCGCAGCTCCTGTTTGAGCAAGAGCAGCCAGTGCCTGCAGTGGGAGAACCTGGCTGAAGAATGAATGACAAAACCCTTTGGAAGAGGCAGGGGAGCAAAGATCTCATTTTTCTCCTTCCTCACATTTCCTAAGGTAACTGTGGTTTAGCCTTTTGGTTTTCATTTTTCAGGAAAGTCCTTAAGCCTCATTCACAGCAGTCTTTATAGCTGAGAGCTCATTCATCAAGAGCAAAATCTCAGACGCAAAGTTCATGACAGAGTGCTGAGGTGCAAAGTTACAAAAGAAGAAAAATATTTTTTTCCCATCCCAGAAATCATTTCAAAATTTCAGAAGTATTCCCCATTGTAACAAGTAGAACTCAGAAGTGGGATTTGTTTTTTGTTTGGGTCTTTTGGGTTTGTATTTACAAAAGCATAGAAAAAGAGCACTCTAATAACATCATAACCCAGAATCAGGGCTCTTCTGCAATGTGAAGAGTTTGGGGGTTAAATCCTTCTTCTCAAGACAGATCAGGGTTAGAGCATGCTGCCTCTAGATTCTGAGCCTGAAAGCAAACTTTTTATTACTGAAGCTGGCATGTTCCCACAAAATGTTTCAGTGGTGAGAAAAAAAGAGATCCCAAGTATAAAACACTGCCAAAAAATTCCCGATCGTTTCTAGCCACTGAGCAAGCAAATGTGTTGTTTTGCTGTCAGTGGAGAAGGCTCTCTCTGTCACAGTGGTGCTGTCAGGTTCTGCTTCAGCTTATTCCTAGCAACTTGTTTATGCACCCACACTGCTAGGTACCTAAACTAACACGGGTGTCATTTTCAAATGCATTTGAGCAGTTTGTATTGTAAATGCTGTATAAAAGCAATGAGCAGTGCTAAAGAACACAGAAAGAAAGCTACTGTGACCTCTTTTTTATCCCTTTACAGTGATCTCTATGCCCAGCACATAACACCCATTTGTGATGTGTATAGAGGTTTTGGAAATAAAATTCAGAAATATTTCTACTTCAAACCTATGTGCTTTTAAAAGAGTAGTGGGATCCAGCTTTTACCTGTGGCACTTTACATTTGCCTCTTTTCACGTGTTGGGAAAGGCTGGAGAAAAGAAGCATTTTTGTTGCCTGAAATTGAGTGCACGGTGATAACTCCCTGATTTGACAAAACTCAAAGTCTTCTGGGGAGGCAAATCTTGAAAACGAGCCAGCTAACATAGCTACAGTCGTGAACCTCGGGGAAGGTTTGGTGGATACCAAAGCAAAGGACAATGTGAATCCCCCTATCAGCTGAGAACAGCTGGATATTTTGGAGTGGGTACATTTTTCTTAAGCAAACTTAGAGGAGTGGCTGTTTCAGAAGCCAGAGGTGCTGAGTCAGCACTTCTGGAGACCACTCTAATATTTATCACTTGTGAGTGCTGGATGCAGTTAAGCATTTCATATTAACATCCCCATGCTAAGTTTATGTGTGCTACTCCTTATTACAGCCAAGATATTTTTTGCAGCAATGCTCTGCAGGTAGAGCACTTTAGCCAACCCATGCTAACTCCATCTTTCTCCAGATTCTCCTGGTGTCCCCAAACAGACAACACAACCCCTGCCATTATCTCCCACAAAGCAAGTGCTACTGGAGAGGAAAAGCACCTCTATGTTACAGGCAAAAGGAACACTTCCATGGGCTGCTCTCAAAGAAAATCTATTTGAGCAAAAGAAATCTTGCTTTCTCTCTGAAGAAGACCTTGTGTGCTCAAAACAAACTTGAAAGAAGTCAAATACTTGGAATAATTTTAAATTATTTCTATCTAGACACACAGCAGTCTGAGAAGCTGTAGTATTAGATATATATATACAACCTCCTTACGTTTCACTATTTACATTGTGTTATTCTCTGGCTATTTCCCAACCTTATTCATTCACCCTAGAGATCAATTTATGCACCAAAATAAAGTATGATCTTATCTTTGCACTGTACAGAAAACCAAAACACAATTTCTCACGGGAGGCAGGGGTTAAGACACTGGACTGGGTGTCAGAGAAGTGGTGTTCTATTCTTGGCTCTACCACTCACTTGCTGTGGGAGCTTGTAGAGTGAGATATAGAGCAGGAATGGAGACTCTGGCCAATAAATTCCTCCCCTGTAGCTTTTCCTCTTTCATTATGCATGAGAGTGAGTTTTTCCAGCATTCATGTGTACATCTGAAAGCTGGGGAAACGCGACTCAACCAAAATACAGAACCAGTGGAGAAAGAAAATGAATGGAAAACATAAATTACAAAGTTTTCTTGGGCACCTCTGAAGTACTGAAACAGAATCTCTACTCACACAGTGAAGACAGAGGACCAAGCTCAGCCCCAGTTTCAGTAGGCATACCTCCAACTACTGCACTGGACCTGCACAAGGGCTGCTGTACTACTTACTACTCCTCGATCCATTTTCTGAGACAGCAAACAATCAAGACTCAGGCCAAAGGGTAGAGGTTTGGGTTTATTATTAAAAAAAAAAAAAAATAGGAACCTACACTTTGTTTTTTAAACAAACTTTGGGTTTTTTAAATAAGCAATCTGACTTTTAAAAAGTAAAAATAGAATATTAAGGCAACTTTGATTCAAAAGTCATAGCTAAGACTATATCCAGCTAACCGTCCAAATTAAGAACAACAAACTCTGAGTTAACTCCTCCTAGAAGCAGCATTTCCATGCCCTTCAACAGAAGCAGACAAGAACTTCTCACTTGGGGCAATAGAACTGATCTGATACACAAAAAATGCAACATTTGTTATCAGTTTGGGAGAACTGAAGAAAAAAATAAGCATGCATGTCCTCATTTAGGCATGCATGGGGCAATGCTCTTGTACCACTGTTGCCAGCTAATGATTGAAGAGCTAGATTGTTGCAACTATGATATTCTGCGTGTAAAATACATCGTCATGAAACTGATTTACCCTGGCCTTATTTGGTTTTAATCATTTTACCACCTACTCAGAGAATCTGCACCACATTCTGCTTTGAGCTACTTTCTAGATGTTTGGAGCAGACAACTCATTTCCTGACAGCTTTACAGTTGGGTCTTGGGCCCTCTAGGCTCAGAGAAGCAGAACACTAATCTAGTTGTAGAATATTGTTCAATATAAATTTTTTTTTTCCCCAAAATTTTGTACATGTTATACAGGAGTAGCACACACCTTGTTTTAAAATTTTAAAAGTCACATGAAATCAAAACTGAGCAATAAGCTCACAAAAGCAGCTGCTGTATGGTGTCAGTTCTCAAACACAGGTAACTCTGGTTCTACTATATAACAAAATATATTATCTTGGCCAAGGCAATAATAAAAAAAAATCTTATCCCGGCAATCCCTTAAAATGACAAGTTTTCAGAAACTTTTTGTCTGAAAGTCAGGCCCACTAGGGCTCCTTTAAGGTGACCAAATATATATATCCAGTCATAAGCAGTTCAAGCGTAAGTCAGTGGATCTATCCAGTCATAAGCAACTTGTTAGAAATGTTAGCAGCAAACATTAGTCCCCTCAAGCACAAAGTATTTTTTCCCTCCTCTTTTTTTCATGTCAAATACCTACTTTTTTTTTTTCCAGGGCCCATAATAAACTGTCCCAGCCAGTTGTTCAGGAAGGAGAAATATCTTCTTGATATGCAAGAACAATCCATCCAATTTCACACTTCCTAAATTTTTCAATATTTTAATTGCCAAAATATTAGGTAATGCAGTCTTTAATTTTTAATTTAAGTGTAATGTGCACTTGATATACAATAATTATTTCTTAATAAAATATAATTATAAAAATTTCAAGGTAGTCTCAGAGAATGTGCAACTAGAACTGTTAATATACCCGAGGGATTATTTCCACCCTTATGTATATTAGGCATTATATAAAACATGGGATTTCTTGGGACATTATCAACAAAGAAGCATTTTTTTAAAACCTGCTTTTTACTGATTGCATTATCGAATTCAATTTTATTAGGTTGAATCTTCTGGGAAGGATATGATTTTAATAACGCATAAAAGGTTTGCCTAGTAAATTGGCTGTTGGCTCTTACTTGATACTTAATGTAATGTGTAATTACTATAGCAGCTCCTGCGTTGGCTAGTGTATAAGGTCACTAGAAAGCAATACTGTGTTGTACTTGCTGTACAGGAACATCTTCCTGGTGATTGATAGCTGCACCCTATGGAAATGTTTTCATTTTGTCCTTGAAGCATGCCTTTAAGGAACGCTGTCAATACATATTCTTCCCTGTCAGGCAGTATATGGTCCCTAGGAATCTGTAGATAGCCCAAGATCTGCCCTTCTACCAATAAGCATTCTGTAACATCTCCTTTGGATTTCCTATTTGGTTCCCAAGTCTTCAGCCAATGATCTTACATACCTTTTATTAGAAAGAGCTTGTTTAAAAGGCACAGTTTATCTTGCACAAGGATTAAGATGGAAAACACTTGAAGTCCTCAAAAAACAAACACGCACACACAAAAAAAACCCCACACCACCAAAAAAAGTTGCAGCACTTGGCTTCAGGAAGGTAGACTTTCACCATTTTAAGAACTGTTCTTGAAATAATTTTTCCTTAAACTGTATTCCTGAGATATCTGAAACACTTGGCCAGAACTTAGAGTTGAGAAAAACACTTAAAACATTACTTAAAGTGGCTTATATTACACGACTAAACTGTATTTTAAAGCAGTTTAACATTACCATGCCATAGCCAAGCCTTGTGACACGGCAGGCTTGGAAGCCAGCAAGTCACCTGTGGCTTCACATGTCATCTGCTTCAGTGATACTAGCGAGATAAACTCGAAAATAGAAGCAAACTGCTGGAAATAGTCCAGAACTGCAGTATCCCTGAGCTTATTAAACTTGGGCTTTATACTCACAAGATTTCCATGAAATAATTGACAACTACAACAATGGTCAATATTAATCACAGAATCATCAATTTAACTAATAGTCTACATCTGTTTATGATCCTCACTGGATGGAAACCAACTTTTTGTCCTGGTGATACAAGTTTGCTACATTAAAAATGGCATTCCTGAGTGGAAAAAAAAAAAACAGTATGGAAAGTCCTCTGATTAAAGAATGAAAAATCAGCTTGGTAGAAAAAGGGGTGATTTTGAAAATCTGATTAATGGGTAATTTTTTCTGTACTTCATAACGATTTCTGTGCTAGATAACATTACCTTTACATTCTCTAAGTTTATTTCAGACAAATTGCTCATCGAAAGGTTCATATGCTCTGACAAGGAAAATCGTGAGGACTTCACTTGTCATTTACCAATATTTCTCATCCATTTGCATGGTTTCAAATTTGTGGTTGCTGCTCCCCCTGAAACCAGTTAGAAAACTGATTTACAAGCCACACGAATAGAAATTTGCCAAATACTTCATTAGTCATATTTTGGTATTAAAAACAGCAATAAAAAATCATTATCTTCATTTCCAAACAAACCAAAGTATCCCCAAGATGGGTTTTAAAGACTGTGTTACATCACAGAATTTCATGGTTTAGCTAGTTGGTTACCGATGTTCTCAGTGAAATGAATTTATTTCGTGTTCACTAAATGCCTTGCCATTCTGTGGAGATGGGTGTCCTCATCTCCACTTCTAGCCAAGAGTGACTGTATCTCCAAGATCACGTTGACTATGGTAGAGATTGTTCTCGGGACCAGAAAGAGTTGAGAGGATTTTTTTTATAACATCAAGTCAGCTTAGCTCTTATAGCAAATTTAAACCTGCAGCAAGACCAACACAGATGGAAACTAAACATATTGTTGTTCATGTCTAATGAAAGAACAGGGAGCTTTTAAACCTTGTTTTCTACCTGCTCAATGACTAGCACATACAGACCAATAAACCTCTGCCCTTGAACAAGTATTATGATTCTCTACACTGAAAATGAGCTTTGTTGTACTCATCAGCTGTGTTGCATCGTTCTTGTTGTCACAAAAAAAAAACAAAAACAAAAACAAAAACAAACCCAAAACAAACAGAAGAAGCTGAGTAACTAAGTAAAAACTTTTGTATGTTGCATGACCAAGTCTGCAGGTTTACTTTTTTTTTTGCTATAAATAAAACCAATCTAAAATCAACATTAATACAGATGAAAACTGCTAATTCAACACATCACTGAGAAGCCCCACTACCTGTAAGGCCACTACTGTAATCCCCGATAATTTCCTGGCAGCAGACTCAAAGGACTACCGCATGCAACTTGAAAAAAAAAAAACACATCCAGAATAAATAGAGAAAACATGAAATCGGTGGCTTTTCTGGCACTATGCTTGAAAGGAAGAGTTAAATTAATACATGAAAAGATCCTATCAGCTCTGACTTGTCTGAGTTATTAATTGAACACCTTCTTGGAAACATGTAGATAAAGACGTGTACCTTAGAGAATACGAGATAAGAGTGAAAGAAAAGGAGAGAAATTAGCAGTTTTGCTAGTTCACTCCCTTAATTGTCAGGCTCGGGTTGTTCAAAGCTGCTGGGAGAAGCGCAATGTGAAATGGTAACTGAAGTGCAGGCTGATGATGCAGAAGATAAAAACTTCAGGATTATACTTAACCATACTTATCTTTAGGCACAGAAGAGGCTGTAAAGCCAGCTGAACGATATAAAGCTGTTCTAAACCAAGACAAATGTATACTCCATGTGTTATAAGCAGTTCAAGCTGCTTCCTGTGATGAAAAACATGGACTGTACGGTAGACATACTACAGCTAAGTACAATAGATCCCATGATACAGTTGTTTAAAGGAATATTAGAGTGATGAAAGAAGTGATGGAATTCTGCTCTTTAGGAGGCTCAGAGGCTGAAACAGAGAGAAAAGGTTTATGCATGCAGACTTGGTAAATTTTCCTGAGCCTGAAAGTTTGTGACCTAAAAGACAGTTTTATGCACAAAGAACCTGGCTTCTCAGGAAGCAATACAGCTCTATGGGTCTATCGCCCTGGCTGAAAGAAGAGGATAGCTCTGCTTAGCACTTAGCACACACAGTCACCAAAGGAGGTCAGTATTGTTATCGCCATTTTATAGATGAAGACTCTAAGAAGCTCAGAAGGGCACATCTGGAGGCAATAGCTGTCTTGGGACCAGATCGCCTTCACTGTTTTGTTTCAGTCAGTTTCTGTCCTTTCTGCCTTTATTTTGCCCCCCACAGAGCAGAGACACATCCAACTGTACAATTCAGATAATACCAATACAGTAATAAGAAACCACATTATTAAAATACTAATTGCAGCACTAAAATGTTTCCTATGAAATTATCATAGCTGCCAATATTCCATCATTAATGTACAAAAAAAAGTCTGATTATCTTTTCAATAAAAACAGAGAAATGCTTGTCTTTAAACTCGTTATCGTTGCAAAACAGAATGTTATGATAATAAATGAAAACTTCGGTTTGTAGCTGTAAAATTCCCCAAAGTCTTGTGACTGTTATAACTTTGTTATAGATGATTACCTTCCTCACTCACATAATTCCTGTGTTCGCTTTTGGGAAACAAAGTATATATTCCACAAAAGAAAACAGCAAATTTATTTAAATCAATGAGAAATGGGGAAGACAATTTATCCTACAACACATTTCTGTACACTAGAAAGGCTAACATTTGCACATCTAGTTTCAAATTATACAATGAACTTTTAGAGGCAAAATTAAAATTAAAGATCTGCAAATGCTGGCACTATTTTAGATGGGGTCAAGGTGTGAAACTTGCTTGTCGAGGTTAATCCTAAATCTTATATACAGGAAATAAAATTCTTTAATCTGGGTAAAGATATGTTTTAATTAGTTTCTCAGTGAAATAAACTGAAAAATACTACTATCTTGAGCAAGCTTGAAAAGCTCGAAAAGGAATAAATATCTTGTGTAAATAAGCATTTCTTAATAATTTTATCTAGCATGTACATTGGAAAATGCACTTTTAAATACCTTTTTGCATAGGAACAACAATTCATTATAGTACCTGCCTGTGAGTCTTAAAATAACTTCTTTCCAAATTTTTGTTTTGAAGTGGATTCTATAAAATATTTAAATTGCGAAAGTTTCTATTTAATGGCAGTTTATCTGTACTTGAAAAAAAAAAAAAAATTACAAATAGTTTAACTTAAATTCCTACCCAGGAATGACCCTACATGCACATCAAATCCTGTAATGCACCGAGTCCTACGCTCATGTTTTACAAATGAATGGCTATTGCCATCTACTGTTGGAAAAAAAGAATACGATCAACAGCAAGGGCACATGAAACAGACCTTCACAGCACAGATAAAATGGAGAAAAAAAAAAAAAAAAAAAAGACTTCACCATCCATAAGGAACCGCTTACCCAACTGACATTTTTTTTAAATACAACATTCAACTGGACAAAGTGGTAGAAAGAAGTATCCTCTATTGCCAAACCATTGTCATTTTTAGGTCTGATGTAGGTAAGAACTATGCATGAGTCCAACCATTGACAACCGTGCTTTTTGTATGGGTTTGTAAGAATCCTCCAGTAACTGCAGCTAGAGTGAATACACACAAAGCACAGGACCATGACCGAAAGCTGTTCTCCCAGGCTCCCATGTCAGAGGTTCAGCATTGCCTGCAGTTAGGTTTTCTAAACTTCTTTTGGATAAAAACACTTCCCTTCTTGGGTGTGTTAAGCTGAATACAGAGAACTGGGCAAAGAACATCACCCAAAGCTGTTACACGCTTAAACCATCTTTAGGCCACAATTTTAGTGTTTAGAAAGATTTGACTGCGTGACTTTACCATTAAATTATTTATTTTAAAATGATTGAGACATATGCTTCTTCCATCCCCTTTGCTGATAAATATCCTTAGATACCACCTCCAACCATATTTTGAAAGTCCTTGTTAAGGCTATCAACAAACAGCATTAGGGTAGGGTTCTATTAATGTTTGCCAGACCTGTTGGAGGTTAAACAGCCTTTGAATGAAACCATTCTTTACTCTTTGATAATTGTTTCTCCTTAAGACACTTTTTGCTGTCTTATAAGCAAGGTCAACTTGAACTGGTTTTTTTAGACTCAGTAGTGTAGTTCAGTGCTGACTCTGCTTACATGGTTCTCATAAAGCCTACATGTACTGTCACCTCTGCAAACAACTTACAGCAACATTTAGCAGAATTTTCAGTAAGTGAAAAAGCTCCAGCTTTTCTCTTGGTCATTTCAAGTGTACACCCAAAGTTTACACACAAAGTCATACCAACATGTGAATAATCTAAGCAAATATACTTAAGTTTGTCCATCTTTGCATATAAACCTCTCAAACTGATGTAGATCTTCCTTATTTTGGTTTGTGGTGCACTGCACATCACATACAAGCCAAGCAATCACAACTGTTCTTAAATGGAAAAAAAAATCTAAAATGCAAACTGGAAGCAGCTTAATGAAACCCCTGTAAGGTAAAATACTGCTGCTTTCATGTACAGCAAGCTCTTCGGAGAGTGGAAAAGAGTTTTTGTTGAGATTGTGAGGTGTAACGATGTTGAGAGGTGACTGAGGGCAGAGTCCAGGAGTGGAGCACAGCTCAAATCCCCTGTGTGCCACACTCTGCCACGTCTGAAGCAAACCACAGCTGAGATCTCATACTCAGAAAAGAGCACTTGAAAATGTGGTAGTGGGGGAGGTATCCCCAGTGTGCCTGAAACAAGAACCTGTCAGTTCTTGAAACACCCTCAGAAAAGGACTATTTGCACAAGCACAGCAATATCATAACTCCATCTATCCCATCAATGCTATGGGATCTCCTAAGGGATTTCATCCACATTATGCTGCCTTCCCTGCCCTCCCTCCCCAGGTTCTTCACAAGATGGGATCAATTTCCCACAGAACAGAAAACTCGAGGGTGTTTAGAAATAGCACACAAGGAAGACAACCATGCAAAAGGAAGGGAACCCCATGCACATGTCAGTAAAAGTGCAGTGAGTCCATTCCTTCCTGCAGGGGCCATTGGCAGTGCTTTATCAGTTTTGGCCAAAGCCCTTTTCATGTGCCCAACCTGATACAGCAAATGGCATATGACTGATCTCAAATGGTGAAAACGTCCAAACCAAGAGACACAAGCAAAACATCCTCCAAGGTTCACCATTGAAACAACTGTCACAGAACGTCCTGATGACTTGGTGTTAATTTGTGAGCATCTAGCACTCAGTAACCACTCACCCAGGATGCACAATCCCAATTCCCAAACCATTTGAATGGCAGCCCAGAGTAAGAACCTCAATAACATGCTTTCCTAATTTTATTGAGCTCAAGTGCTCTTCTCCCAAACGTCATCACCTCTCTCTGTAGCGCTTTGCGACACAGCAAGCCCTGATGATAACTTCTCAGTGCACGCAAGCTTCAAATGAACCATTAGATTTTTAAAAGCCAACAAACCTGGAGATATTAGCAAGAGCACTTACACTCTGCAGGAAGGAAAATCCACTTAATGTCAAGCATGGAACTGAGGTGGACTAGCTTCCCCAAGCTGCTGACGCTCGCAGGTAACTGCTACTCACTGTCAGTTGAGTTCTTCTTTGACACACCGAGGTACATGCAGCTTGTCAATGGCTTTAAACTCTTCAGGGGAGAAATAGTTGAGAGGTTCTGTTGTGACTCTTAAAAAGCCACAGTAGCAACTTTTTTTTTTTTTTTTGACTATTTCACTGGGTCCAGAAAAGCAGCTACAAGCTGTTCAGAAACAGTAGCAAGCTGTAGCAACAACAGCTACGCTTGTTGTAGTCTCCACAACAATACAGTATCAAACAGTTTTCCTTGCTGCGATAAATAAATAGAACCAAAAGTAAGTTCTCGGTTCCTAAACATTTCTTCTCTGACCCGTGGATCTGCAGAGCCTGTGCTTTTTCATGCATATGGAAACCTGGCAGTTTAAGCTCTTTCAAGTGACAGCTAAAAACAAAAGTCGTTGTAAATCCACAAAAAGAGATACACTTTGTAAACAAGGCTTTTTTTTCAGGGAAACAAGACACTTGTAAGACAAGGAGAGTTCCATTTGAAAATATGTACTGAGCACATGAAATATCTTGGCTTTGCATGCTTAGCTGCAAGTCTGAAATGAAGTATTTGATGCGAAGTGAAAGCTGTTGCTCAGAAACAAGATAAAACAAAGAAAACACATAAGTTACTTTGAAACAAGAAAGAAAATTTCCAGTGGCAGAGCCAGCACTAGTTTTAGCTAGATAGGGTTTATCAAGCAATGCTCAGATTCCACTGCCAGAAAGGGCCTATGCATCTTCAAGTGTGCAATATCAGACTCTCCTATTTCCACTAAATTCTGGTAACAGAAGGTTTCCTTCAAATAGAATCTGAAAAATTATGTACCCAAGTTCACTCCAATCCTCGGTGCAAAGGGGGGGGGGGGGAAGAAGGCCACAAGATGGCACTGGTCAAACACTCAGGAAATTATTGCACGGGTGGTAAAACGTGAGTGTTGACTGACGCCTCAGCCCAGTTTCTAGGGCCATGTGTGCTCCCTGCTGAGGCGAGCCCTGCGGTGGGCGGCGGCAGACGCTCGGCTTCCATCGCACACGGCACGTGCGCACGCGCTCCTGCACGTGTGGGCATTCTGCAAGCGCTTGATGCACAGCAGAAGCGCAGGATAGGCTTGGCCTGGGTAAGAATGACCAGCGGAGGTAACTGGAGCGCCCGTTGCCCGGACGGGGAGGGCACGGGACGTGCTCTTGGCACTGGTCTCTCAGGGAGACGTTGCTGCGGCTCGGCGTGCAACAGGCGGCTGTGCCGCGCGGCGGGGCCAAAGCCTCCGCGCAGAGAGGAGCGGCTGGGGACAAGCCCCAACACTTTCCCCCTCACAATCCGTTCCTCCGCACCTCGGCCAAATATTTGTCGACAGCTCCCCGTACTCAGAGCCTTTCACGTTTCTGCGAATTCAGCTCCGTGCTTCTAAAATCGATGAGTAAAATCCAACACTTCTTAACCGCTGAGTAGAAGTCAAAATTTTTAAGTGTCCAACAGCGCAGGGCTCTCCCGGATTGGACCAGGCGGGCGATAAGCCCACCGGGCCTTCGGCTGCCCGGCCTCTGGCAGGGAGGGGATGCAAATCCCAGCGGACGCTGACGTTGTAAAGCCTCCGGACGGCTCGGATGGCCCCCGGACGGCTCGGATGGCCCCCGGGGCCGCCGCCCTCTCTCAGGCCAGGCCCCCTCCGGGGCCACCTGGACCCTGACCCCCGCCGCGGGGTGAGGCCGCTTCATGGGGCGTGTGGGGAGGGGGGAAGAGGAGAGGGAAGCGAGGCCAACGGTTGGTGCGCGAGGGGTTGCGACTATAGCGCGCTGCCGGATTCCCCCCCCCCCCAAGCACCCACGCCGCGGGCCCCCCCCGGCGGTGAGAGCGAACCCAGGGGGACGCGGCCGGCGCGCCGGGGCGGGGGCGGCCGGGCGCGGCGCGCCGTGCCGGTGCGCGCGGCTGCTGG
>JANIJG010023491.1:0-35545 GCA_024611175.1 Megaceryle torquata
GTCTGTTATTATTCCTTTCTAATTCCTTCCCACCCCCCCCCCCTTTTTTTTTTTTTCTTCCTCTCGTCATGTTTTGTCAATGTCAGCTCTCTTCAAGTACAGATTTATTTCTCATACAAATTGTTGTTTTCTTTGGCAGGAGCTACAAGCAAGTCTGTGTGAAATTATGTAATGTCTGAAAAGTTATGTTCATGATTAATTAGCCAATCATGAAACTATTTTGGTGTGTGTGGAATAACTAGATCATACTTTTTATTTATTTGGTGGTGGTAGAAGGTATTCTGGTCAGATCAAGTAACTTTAGAGTGCTTGCATTAACTTATATACATTTGGAATATTAAATGTGTGTATTTTTTTATTGGCCAGTTAATGTGAATCTTGCATTTGAGTTTATTTAAACTTTAAAGGAAACTAGCTTGGGCTACAACTATCTTATTTCCTGAATAATAAAATTTGTAGTTGTTTGCTTGAAGCTGAGCACCCCTTAAATGGCACATTCAAAGAAACTTTGAAAGAGTTTAAAATGGGGGAATGATGTGTTATATCCGAACTTCATTCACAGCATTGGCAAAGCTCTTAAGGCAGTGGAGTCAAGATCTCACCTGGAATTTTTAAGTCTGGAGAGGGCTTCCTGTACATCTTACACTGCAAGGTTTTGTGTCTGTTGGTTTTGTGGTGGTTGTTGGTGTTGGTTGGTTGTGGTGTGGTTTTTTTTGTTGTTGTTGCTGTTGTGTGTGTTTGTTTTTGTTTTTTGGTGGGGTTATTTTGGGTTTTGTTTGTTTTCGAGAAATCTATCTAGTACAGTTAAATTATGTTACAAAAATTCCACAGTGTAGATGCTGAATCTTTTAGATGTTGATTTTGTTACAAAGCTTTCCTGTTAGTAATGAAGGCTTTTAGGTTATAATGCAAGCATCAAAGTAGAGAGAAAGGGCCTTTTCTGTGAGTTGGGCTATACAGGCTCTTGTTGAAGTTACCTGTGTTTTAGACAAGTAGCTTTCCAAACTTTTTCTACACTCTTTAAAAATACTGATTTGCATCAGTTCATTTTGCAAAAAGCAAACCTTTTTGAAATAGTGAGGGAGATAATCTGCTCGCCCTAAATGTAATAAGACCAAATGCAGCTTTTGTTTTCACAGAACCGATGGCATTCTTTCTTTTGCTATAGATGTAGTTGATTAGTTGAAAGCATTTTAAATAAATACTGGAGAGTTAAGCCACCAAAGGACAATAGCTCTAAATAATGTTTTTATTTAGACTGTTAAGGAATACCGGTATAGCCAATCTCCTTGCATGCACCTCAGAATCCACTGTCTACTTGATACTTCTGACTGGTTAAGGAAGATACTTTTTTCACACTAGCCTATAAGGAAGCTTAAAATATGTAGACTCTGTAGGGATCAGAATTGCAGGCTTCCTTGCAAGAGATCAAGGTCAGAATTTTGTTGTAGTTATCTGCCAGTGTTGAAACAGATGAACACTGAGTACACAAAATGAAAAAAAAAAATGACCTACTTGTTTACTTGTCCCTTGGCCTTACAGGTTAATCCAGTCTTAAAGGCTGTTCAGTGAGTTATACAAGGTAGCTCTTGTCATGATGTTTCTCTGTTTCCATTGGGATATCACATTTTCCAATACATGTGAAGAAAGAGGTAAGGAGGGGAAGGCTATGTACTGAAAACTTTTCTCACGAAGTGGATTCTTGCAGTATGCCTTAAGAGTTTATCACTCTGTATTGTCCCAACTGTGCTCAGCACTCATTTGGAATTGGATCAAGGAAAGTGTTTCTGTGCTTGCACTGCACAAAAAAAACTTGCAGTGGAAGTAGTTTGAGTATTATAGATAAGTGTGGGGTGGGTTTTTATGGTGTTTTTTGGTTGGTTGTGTTTTGTGGTTTTGATTGTTGTTTGTTTGTTTGGGTTTTTTAATGGGCAGTGGCCCTTAACTGTGGATGATGTTGCAGGTACAGGTTATTTCATTACTTAGTTCTGTTACTGAATGAAGTGAACAGGAACAGCTTCCTCTTACACTAAATAATCCTGTCAGTGTCAGAGGGAGGTTGATGCTAGAAGATTTCAGTTTCAAACTTGGACATGGTCTAATAGTATTGTTAGATTGACTAGCTAATTGATGATTGTTTTCATACTTATTTCCTTCAGCTACAGCTTTTTGTTGGAATAGAAGTTTCTTAGTACCTTCTGGTCTATCAGCCACACAGTTGCCTTTTTTGAGCAGAGCATAGCCACTTTGAAGCACTGTTTAAAAATCCCTCACAAAATTACAGTAGGCAAGCTGCTGGTAGAATGAACTTTACCATGACCCCTCCCCATCCTTTGTTTTCTGTTGTATAAATTCTGATGTTAGGATTCATATACTTGCCCTGAGCAGTACAGTAATTTAATATTATTAGTAGGACAGAAAACGGCTTCTTGGACTTCATGTGTTTTATTTCATACTACAAACTTTGAAATAATGCAGAAGATAGATTAAAACCATGATTTGAGAGCCTGACTAGATTTGTTTCCAGAAGCCATGCAGTACAAATTACTGCAATTTTTTTATTGCCCTACTTCCCCCGGCCTTAAATGTAATTGTTGAAGGCAAATCTCAAACCCGTTTCCTTTAAGACACTTGCATTTAACTTTGTTTAATAGGCCTACTTGGAAACCTTTCTTAAAAAACAAACCAAACAAAAAAAACCCAAAAACAAATATGGTTTTTTTTTTTTTAACTGTTTTGGGGTTTTTTTTGTTCTGAACTATTTGAGCTTTGGGTTACATTGTATGTCTAGTTAACAGTGCTGTATTATATTGTAAAGGAGATATACTTCTACTCTATTTGTAAAATGAATGACAGTGATCTGCATTTTCAATTACAAAATTGCGTCTTTATTTAGGGGTTAATTTCTTCATGGTATGTCAAAATTGAACATTTACCTACATATATAAAGATGTGGGAACTAATATAGCAACCTGTTTCATTGGTCTGGAATGCCAGCATCTTGGGTAACTCCTAAGGGCATAGGGCTACTTTTCTTTGATTATCCCTTTGCCATGGATTTCAGCACTTGATCAAGTGAAAACCAGCTATTCTCCAAGGTCTTGTATAAAATAGACTGCATGTACTTTATGGATCTGGGAGATTTTCAGTGGTATTGTATCTTGAGCAATAGCTTGTAAAGGTAAATACCTGCAAGTGATTTCTCTGTCTTGGCTGTTGAATAAATGGCTCACTTTTTGCTCAACAAAGTTTGGCTCCTGTTTGGAGAGGTAAAGAAGCTTTCAGAATTTTATCAGCTATTTTTCCAGATTTCTACCTCTTCAGAAAGGAGACCAGAAATTACTTTATTTTCATAGAATCATAGAATTATAAAATCATTCAGGTTGGAAAAGATCCTTGGGATCATTGAGTCCAACCATTAAACCTCCTCTACAAAGTTCACCCCTAAACCATGTCCCCCAACACTACATCTAATGACTCTTAAACATGTCCAGGGATGGTGACTCGACCACCTCCCTGGGCAGCCTATTCCAGTGTCTGACTACTCTTTCTGTGAAAATGTTTTCCATAATGTCCAGTTTAAACCTACCCTGTTGCAGCTTGAATCCATTCCCCCTTCTCTCGCTAATTACCTGTAAGAAGAGACCAGAACCAACCTCTACAATGTCCTTTCAGGTAGTTGTAGAGAGTGATGAGGTCTCCCCTTAGCCTTCTCTTCCTCAAACTAAACAGTCCCAGCTCCTTCAATTGCTCTTCATAAGATTTATTCTCCAGAACCTTCACCAGCTTCATTTCCCTCCTCTGCACTCCCTCCAGCACCTCTATCTCTCTTGTATTGAGGTGCCCAAAACTGGACACAATACTCAAGGTGCAGCCTCGCCAGTGCTGAATATAGGGGGACAATCACCTCCCTACATCTGCTGCTAAAACCTGCTGTTTTAAACTAATAAAGTTTAAAATTAATAAAAAAAATACTGTCATTTTATTATTTGTATTGCTCTGTAGCTCACCTGATAGAGTAGTATCTTAGTGACAGTGTTTTTACCAAATAAAAGCCAACGACTCAGCAACAGAAAGGTCTATGGCCTGGTGGCTGTCACTTGTTGCCCTTATGAATATAGATGTTTAGCTGTGTTAGTTCTCTACTACTTGGGTCACAGTAAGAGAAGTGACTGTCTTACTTACAGTGACATTATTTATATGACATCTGCTCTTAATTGTTTGAGCAGAAAGGATGTGAAATTATATGCATCTGTTAAAACTAAAACTTTTAAAAAAGCAAACAAAAAAAACAAGCGCGCACACACCTCACCCCCCAAAAAACCACAACCCAACAACCCACTAATCAAAGCCTCAAAAAAAAAAAAAAAAAACCAAACCAAAACCAGAACAAACCCAAAACTATAGCTTCCATCTCATAATCACATCAGTGGAGGAAATCTAGAGGGATAGTTATTTTATAGTCTTATATCAGATTCTGGATTTGCCAGCCCTAATTGTTTTGCTTTGGTCTCTTGATATTTTTCCCTTTGGGTACTTGAGGGCAGCTAGGCAGGATATTTCTTGATTTTTATATGGAAATTCAGCTGCTTCATCTTGAAATAGAATGGAGCTCTGCTTACTTTATTTAAAATTCCATTTCAAACACTAGCCCAGTCTCAAAGTCCTACTTCATATTTAGTGTAGTGCTACTCAAATCTAGATAGTGCTGATGGTAAACTTACCCCAAAGAGTAAACTAAATAAAATATGCATATGATCAATTTAATATGCAATTAAACATTTTCCCTGAGCAATTAGCATCAAGACAACTAATAATTATCCTGTGCCACACTGCAAACATTATACACATTTATGTAGGATGGCTTTGGTAATAAGATATGAATAAAAATAGGCATATATACAAACATCTGAGTAAACCTAAGATGATGGCAAGGAAGTGTGTGTTTTTCATAATGGAGTTTAAATAAACTGCTTAAAAGCAGTATTTTTTCTCAAAGAATGTAGAAATGGACATGCCCATGGGATCATGGTCTGTGAATGGCACCACTGCTTACCTGCTTGTGATTATGTCTGTCACCTTTTCACCCTAGATGTATTGCAGTAACAGAATTTGGAATTGGGAAATGTAACTCCATTGAATACAAGTGTATCTATATGTAACAAAAGCTCAAGGATTCCATGCCAAAAAAGTTTGAAAAACTCATAAGCATATGAAGAAACTGAGATATGTGGAAATAAGAAACAAGTGATGAGCAGGATTGTAAAAAGCTAGATGCTTCATTAGATTTAAGTCTGAATGAATACCTAGAAGTGCATTTAAAGGTGAGATTCTTGGGAGGGTTACATATATTTATCATGTGGATGATGTGTGGCTTTTAACTACACTGTCATCAAACACAATGGTTGATGGTATAGAAGATGAGGTTATGATGAGGGTGATCATAGGTAATTGTCTTAAGGTTTCAGTGGGTAGGTTTTGTACCCCAGATTAGTGAGTGGTAAGTAACAGAAATGTATGATGCTCTTGAAGACATCTAGATGGATTTACAGGATTGAGTTTTGAGGGGGATGTGAACAGTGAAAACTTCTATTACTTTGGAAAAAAAGATTTGAGCTACATAAAAAGCAAAGGTATCACTTGGAAGATCACCTCATATTTTGACTAATGATTGCTGTGTAAGAGGTACTACAACTTTAGGTATTGTCTACTTCGTTGCATTAGTGATTTAATTTTGATCTCTGGGAGTCAACAGTCTACTTTGGAGAGGGAATGAAGAAAAGCAAGCCTGTTCTTGGTGCACTTGGAGTTGTTTTGCATGCCAGATGGAAGAGTTTTAATAAAAAAAGCTTTTTTTTTTTTTAAAGTCAGAAACTGGAGTTCAAGATACGTAGATTTTGAATCAGTTGCTAGTCTTGCAGTAGGCAAGTAAAGGAACAGAATGAAATTTGGAGTTGAAAGAAGTTTGAGCACTTTGATTTTAACTTACTGAAATATCCCTTTAAGTGAGTTTGAAGACCAAAGTGTTTTACATCTTAGTGTAAAGAAACTGGCTCGCAGTTATCTTTACGTAAAGTCTAACTTACATATGCGTTGAATTAATTTCCAAAGGGTACCCTGCAGAAGGTGAAAGAAGGAAGTAAATCCAGTAGTAGTTGAATGTGGAATTGAGGAACACTGTCTACATACAGTACTGATGGTGCATTTGATAGAGACAAAGTATAAATCTGTATTCCTAAGGATAATATATTGTCACAGGTAGCAATAACACAGTACTAAACTGACAATTGACTTTTTTTATACCCCTCTCTGTCCTTTAAATTAAAAATAATTGAAGAGACAGACTGCTTGGATCAAAGTTAGAATTTTACAATGTATGTGACCTGTCATCAGAATTACAGGAAGATGCAACTAGAAAACTGCAGCGTATATAGGATGTACCTAGAGCTTGAGCTATTTATAACCTGGCTGGTAAGTAAGTATAAGTACCCCTTAGTGGCAAGATCGGTAGCTGGTCTCTCATCTCCCAGTGGAGAATGCAGAAGAGGGGACTTGTGGATAACCTTCTTCGTAGACCAGTTATATTAATAGCCTTGGCTACATGCCTTTATTATTTAAAAAATCCTTTTACTACTACAGTGATGAAAAGGTGAATACATTTTTTTGTTCAGTCCCAGGTGCAGGACCAAAGCAGGAAACCCACACGTGAAATAACAAATTCCCTCCCATTCAAGATGGAAGAGCCTTCTCCTGTAGTGCTACTGTAGGAGTTGACAAAAGATCACAGAAGGCATACAATTTAGAGTAGTATCTGAATTCAGTAACTTCTGAAATGATAGTAGGGCCTACACATATCCAAAGTGTTTGGTTTAGGCTCTCTAAAGGTTAGGCTATCTAACCACTTGGTTAGGTTTTTTATGGCTTTTTTGATCAGGGTTTCTTCTTCCCTGCATGTTAAGCAGTATTCACTATGCAGAGCACTAATCTTTAGTTGGTTTCTTGGATACAGCTGAAGCAACTTTAATAAATTGAAATTAGTCTTGGTTTTGTTTGTAATATCTTGTACTATTATAGGAAACAGTGGAAGTCTAATTTGAAATACAGTTTTACTTCTGTTGTCTCTTCCATATTTCAAGGAAAAGAGACTCAGAAAGCCTGTAGTAATTGTTGCAACCTCCCCTGTTCTAGGTTGTGTTCTCTCCCAGTTTGGAGGAATGCTGGAATGCTCCTTTCAGTAACTTAAAAATAGAAACTATATTTAGAAAACTGTCTAGTAGTGTATGCTATTTTATGCAGATCTTCCTCATTACACTGTTTGTTTATGAACATGCAGGCTGGCTTTTTGTTTATTCAATTCCATCAGCTGTAGTGATGCTTGTTGACTGATGAGGTTAATACCAAAGCATACAAAGTGATGTGGGGAGTGGTGTTCAAGTGGGATGCATAGTGTCTGGGGAGGTAGATGATATATTTTCCTGTAAGAGGCTGTTAAAATAGCTTTGTAGAGATGTTTCTAAATGTGCAAGTTTGTATTGTAAGCTTGGCCATATTTTTCAGGGTGAGAAGGAAGAAGCCAGTGTTTCAGTTTTGGTTTTTGTGGTTGATTTGTTTGTTTTTAAACCAAGAAGTATAAAACAAAAATGTCGTTTTGAGGATATTGCATTCAATTATTAGCTAAAGAACAACGAAAAAGATAGGAATAACTTACCGTATGCTGTGCACACATCATGTTGGCTCAGGTTTGCAAGGGAACTGGTGTGTTCAGGTGTATAGAGTTCTTAAGCCTGTTTAAAGAACTGTAGTTTTCTAATGGTCTGAGTTGGGAAGAGTGCTCCCATTCCTCCTGTTACCTGTAGAAATACATCCACTTGGGTGCACTTTCAGGAGTTTACAACCTTGTCAGGAGTGCAGGATGGAAGTGAGATTTCCAGTTTTCAAGATGACTATTCAAGAACAATATATGATGGACAGTCTTTGTGTGCCCCCTCGGTCTTCTTCACCAGTCACCTGCTGATTGCATTGTGTGTGTGCACAAAGTGGAGGTCACAGACCTGCAAGAATGTATTTCAAGCTCTGAAATTTAGTATCATTGCAGTTAGGTGCCTTTGGGCTTTGTGAATCCAGAAGGATAAAGGGTTTTAAACCTCTTAGTTTTGGATAGAGAACTCTATTGAAGTTACATTGTATATCATAATTCCTATCTATGCACATACTCTTGCAAAGTACAAGAGGGGGAATGTGAACAGAGAGAGAAAGCTACTGTGTAGTAAGGAAATCAGAGTTTTATAGAGCAAAAGAGAATTTGAACCTGTATGTTAGTGGTGAAGATACTCTTCTGGGGGAAGAGGAGAAGCTCTGGACTATAGCTTTTTCTCAGTACACACTGTTTATGTTATTTATTGATTTAAATTTGTAATAACAAAAAATGGCACCCTGGTCTCTGGTCTTTTCTTGCATCTGCCTTTGTGCTAGCTTTTGCTTTGTGCTCTCTGAATATGTAGGTGCTACATTTAAGGTTTGTAGCAGTTCTAATGTTTTCACACTTCTGCAGCAACAGCCTGTGAACATGTTTTTACCATCATTTATGTTAGTGTCTACTTTTTACCATGTGATAGCTGTTTGGTACTGTAGAACTAACATGGGATCTATTTGACAGTTGTCATTAAGAAGTTGTTTTTTAAAAAAATAAAAGTTTAACTTACCTTATGACTAGTTCCTGAAACATGATAGAATTTTTTTTTTAAGACACAGGAAAGTAAACTCTCTCTTTCTCTCTCTCTCTCTATATATATATTTTTTTAACTACAGAATGGATGCAGTGAAAAGACTGCAGCTGGAAGTGCTCATAATATCTTGCCATGCCTGTGACCCAGAGCAGTGGCTTCAGTAGATGGTACCAGAAATCAGTACTTGTTCACTCAGGTTTTTGTTTTTCAATATTATTGTTTAAAGAACAGTTTTAAGAGATGCTGCTGGTGGTATTTTGCATTCAAAGACTTTTTAAAAGTTATGTGATGGACAAAAAAAAAAAAAAAGAAAAGCAGATAATTCATGAAGGTACTTTGTGAAAAAGTAGGTATTCTGATGAAGCAAGCTTGTTGCTTCTGTCCTTTCTAAGACTGTAAATAGTTAAGTGATTGAAGTAGGGTAAAACTGGGACCAGAACAGTGGATCCTAAGTGAAGGTCATGGCACTTAGCATTTTCTATAAAATTTGCCCCTCTAACCTGTTAACTCTGAAGTTACTTGAGTGATGTTTCTATTCACAGGATAATAGAGATCTAATATTGGTGTATTGTGCCTAAGGATGTGTCTTCCAGCAGGTTGTCAGATGATGTTGAGGTGATTCTGAAAAGGCATTGAAAGACACTTGCAAATGTGAGCAGTTGAGGTTTAATTTGCTAGGAATGTGTGTGAAACTTTTAATTTCTTTTAATTTGTGTATAACATTTAATGAGACTAGCACTTAAAACCATAATTGTGTGTACACAGCTAATGCCTAACAGTTTTGAGACAATCTGTTTAAAGCCTCAGAGTGCTATAGCAATGCAAATAGTAATCTCCTTGCTTTCAGTAGGATTTATAGTTGTGGGTAACTTTGCATACTCATAAGACTTTTCGGGACTTAACAATGTGACTTTTGAGGGGTTGGAGGTTAGAATGTGGTAAATGCTTTAAGAATTTAATGGGAATTATAAATATAGTCAGATGAGCATGTAAGTTCCCCAAGGAGAAACTACAGTAGGAAAAAAAAATTGGTTATTTTGGGCCAGAGTTTTGAGACAAATTCTGGCATAAGGAACAGAAGTCCATCTGAATTTTTACTAAGGATTCATTTTGTGCAGTGGCAAAGCCTATTAGCTTCTCAGAATGCATAGCTGTGATTCATTAAAATAAATAAATAATTTACTGGTTGCATAAATTACTTCAAAGTCTTTGCTCAGATACGAAAACTGCGCTAATTTAAATGCCAAGACTATGTTATTGCTAAATGAGTATGAATTTTGTGTGGACCAATCTCAGGGTTTGCAGTATATGTAAAGACTGTGAAAAAGCAAGTAAGGAGAGTAGGTCCTTAATGTTTTAGAACTTTTAAACTACACTAAATAGTTGAAACTCATATTTTGTCCCTATGTTTGAATCAATTGCAAAATATTTCCGGAAGTCACCAAAGCCGTTATTTTTCGTCTTTATCTATAGCACAAAGTTACCAAGCATGGTTTTTCTTGTTTTCTGAAGTGATGAAGATACAATCAAAATTTAGCATACACGTTTGTATAGTTTTTAGTGAAAAGGGTCTTAAATGTTAGGATAATCACAATTATTGTCTAAAATTGATTTTGAACTATAAATGTGTTAAAATTACATTTTGGGGATGTGCTTATTATAAAATAAAGATTGGGGTATGCGGGGGGAACCGGCGCATTTTTAGGTAAGGTTGCTGTAGCATCCGGCGCTCCACTGACATCTTCAGTGCTATAATGTCCTTACCAGCCTGTGGACCTGGGACTAGCATCCTCCTTAGGCTTGGAAACCTCACAGTATTCCTTGGGTATCCCATGGAGATTTTTTTTCTAATTACTGCAGTAACGCAAATCTGCAAACACTAATCTCTGCTCTTCAATTCCCTGTTCTTCCTGCTCTGCCAGATGTTAAAGTTGGATCATGTTTTAGATTTTTTATGGTGAATGTCTCCCACGCACTTCTTCTTTTCCTTTATGTGGATGGTTGCTCTTCCTCCTTTTTTTCCTACCCTGTATGAAATGTATGCAAGAGGATGAGCTGCGATGCTGTCCTCCATGTCACCTGCTGCACCAACTTGCAGTCTCCTCTTGCCTCCCCCCCATCTCTGCTGCATACCCATGATGTCTTCTATTGTTCGTACCTTTCTTCTTTGCATGGTGGGGCAGCAGCTCAACTCTTCCCTCTCCCATTGCCCTGATTGAGGATATTGTAGGTACACCGCAATTAAACAGTTAATGGGCTTGCATTGCCCTCCTGATGAAAGGCAGTCACTTTCATACTTGACCCATCTGGTGGTCTTCAGTCTTTATAGATACTTAAGGGAAGGCATTTGAATATGATAATTGTTCTGTTAGTTTTGGCTTGTTTGTGGGTCTTTTATGCAGTAGAAAAAAATCATAGTGTATATGTTATACTAAATTTTTGTTGAGGAGCAGACCTTGCTTCTTCCTTCATCTTTTTAGTGTCCTTAGGAAGGTGGTGTGTTTATGAGATCAGAGCAAGGGTTTATATAATGCCTAAAGCACAGACACTGACTGGGGCCTGGTAAATAGTCTGTTATGCTCCTTTTACTAAGCCAGTCTTCTGAAAACATACCTGCATAGCTTTTCTGTTCCACACAGCTTTTATGACCGTATGCTGAACAGCTGCAGTCAGTGGTTGTCTATAGGAACAATTTTGTCTCTGCATTTTTGCCTGAAGGGAAGGGGAGATACATTTGAGACTTTCTATTGTGAGTGTTAAAAATAATGTCTAGTTTAACACTTGTACTATATGCATATCAAGATTAAATAGTTATCTCCTACCAAGCTCTAACAATTGATCAGTGTCAAGTAATAACATCTGTTTAAAACGTATATATGTTTGAGAAAATTATACATTGTATTTTACAAAATAATCCTTTCTTTCCTACTTAATGTAGGAAACTAAGAATGTAAACTTGGGTGGATGATCAGTGTGTTCCTTGAATATTTATGAGCCAAAATTACTGATGACCATAAAAATATTGTGATATGGTACTTGCTTTTAATGCAGTTTAGAGGATTGTTGGACTGGTTGGATGTATGATATTTTTAAAGGATTGACTGTGAGAGTTGGGCATATGATGCTCGAATAAGTATTGTTAAACTTCTAATTGGAAAGTAAAATAAACCAACCTGTTTACAGATGCTGAGTTGATGAGTTGTTATTGTTTTATGGTATATCGTATGTTTCTTTATATAAAAGAAGAACAAAATATCATACCGCCTGAGTGCGTTTTGTGAAGCTTTAGTTTCTGAATGCAACTGCATGTTGGCATATGGTATGAATTTTCTGCAAGTTTTTCCCTACTGCGATTGGAAATGCAGTTATTTGAACGGGGAAGCTTTTTAAATTTTGATATACAATTTCTAGTGACCTAGAAAACTAAACATTTTTAAAAATTATAATTCATCTTGTTCCCAAAATTAAAAGAATGAAAAATTCTCTGTTTATTAGCTTCGTTAAACTAGTAACAGTAATGTTATTCAGACCTACCGTCAGTGACAGCAGACAAATTTTGTAACACAGTTATTAATGTGTTTCTTAAATATTTTATTAAAATGTTCTTTTAATTTTAAACAGAGCTTGAATAACAAGAGAAGTGTTACTGGTTAATCTGGTATAAAATATTGCAGTGTTGAGTAACTGGCCAGAGCTCTCCATACTAGTTCCTGTAAGAGGTGAAATGGAACTAACCTCCCTGGTGACTAAACATTGTTTTTCAGAAGATAATGATACTTGGCTTCCATATTTTAGAAGAGAAACTAGTGATTTAGAAAAGAAAGATAGGTAGGAGATGCATTTCTGTGTTCTTCTCGTTATATTCCAATCCAGAAAAAACCCCAAACAAATAGAAAAGCCCAAACTAAGACCCACTTAGTTTATCCTAATTGAGTTGTGAGTCAGAAATAATACTACCAGTATGAATATAGTTTTGCTTTTGCTATGCAAGCTAGAGCAGTATGAAACTGCATTTTCGTTACAGTGATGACAAGAATTGCCTTTTCCTAACTTTCAGTAGCTCAGAGATCAGACCCAGTAATACAGTTATTAATATAAATGACCTCAGAATATATACTGGAGTCTGTAAGTTTCTTGAAAACTCATGTGAAGTGATGAGACTTGCAAGCTCTCTATTATTAGGTTTGGTATGGGAACATCAGTCTTTGTAGCCCTGAACTGCCAACAACCTTTGTCCTTTATTTTACCTTCAGTTAAAAAAAAAAAAAAAAAAAAAAAAAGGTGGGGGTGGTGTTTGAAATAGGGAAGTAAATGAATGTTGGCTAATGGCCATGTCTTTTCCTAGAGTGAGAAGAAAATCTTGGAAAGATAAATGACAATGTAGACATGGATTTGAATGATAAGTGACGTTTTGTAAATTATTTATCAGGGCAAGCATTTCTGAAATTGCTAAAGCATTCTAATATCGAAGGGAGGGAGAATGGTATGGTTGCCAAGAGGAGATTTCTGCTGGATTCCACTGAAAGAATAATCTTTCTCTTAAAGTTATCTGTATTAAACTTTAAGTAGCAGTTAAGAAAAGTCCACAAAATGCTATAAGTGAACAGTTGTGTTTGGATAGCTCTGCACCGTTTTTCTGCTGATGATTACTGGTGTAGTTTATGAATTTTTTAGTTAATATCATTTTGCTCCAAATAAAAGTCTGTTTAAAAGTATAATGGTGGAATAGATCCATTGAATTTTCATATCTTGCCGGGAAGAATAGCAACTAACTGATGATCCTTTATTTGTATATGTGTTTGTTTTGGTTTAACTTGCAAGTGAAAAATTCTGTGGGTAATTGTATATTCTGTCCCACCTGTAGAGTTACTGATCTCATTCGGTGTCATCCTGCCAAAAGTGAGAAGGTTGTGGTTGTGTGGGTGTTGGTTTTGTGTTTTGTTGTTGTTGTTTGGTTGGTTGGTTTTGGTTGGTTGTTTGTTTTGTTTTGTTTTTAATTAAGCATGACTAAATTGGGTATCTGCCATTTTTATGACTTGAACAATTATTTTTGTCCCGGTAGCATTTTCATGTTTCAGCTATCCATATAATCCATAATGGAGGCCTTACTGGGACTAAGGGCTGCAGACAATGTTTGTTCCTATTACTTATAAAAAGGTATTATTGCAGTTCCCTTTTGTAATTTATGGGAGAGAACAGACATCTCCATAGTTATGAAGCGTCTTTGGCTCCGGTCATTTTTTATACCCCAAATAATATACATAAAAGTATGTCAATCTTCCAGTAATTGGATTGTGAAGAGATGAACAGTGAGCAGACCTTCTGAGGATTAAGTTTCTCTTTTCAGAGAAAGTACTATGCCTCAGGGTATGTTTATAGACTTCAAGATGATCCTAAAGCTCAATAATATAAACTTAGTTTCAGTATTTCTGTATTCTGTTGAGGTATAAGAGTGTATCTACATGCAGCTGCTGCCTTCTCAAGAATATCTGTAAAAACAAACCTTCCCCATTTCTCTGAACCGTAATGTGGTACAGATTTGTAGGTCAAGTGAAGATAGCCTCACAGCTTTTAAAGTATTGTGGCATAAAGTGGAAATGTAAAAACTGAAGGTGAAAACAATGAGTAATTAGTTTGATAGCTAAGCAGCTCTGTTAGCTTTATATAAATCTGTAAATGATGAATTTGTAAAAGAAACTATTTTAATTTTTGAGTTGTTGGGACGTGAGCTTTTAGAAGCCATTCTGGGAAAGACTCAACTTTTGAGTATCCCCCTTGAAGAAATAGTTGCATATCATTTTATTTATTACAGATCTGTTTACAAATGCCTCTGTGTAGGCATTCATACATTAATATTTTGCATAATGCAGGTAAGTAGTTTCATTAAAGATGTAAAATTTATTGCAGAAACTGTTTGGGGGTATTTAATCTCTGATAGTTTGTCACATATCAAAGTAGGAAGATCGGGAAGTAAGTTTGTATCAACTCTGAAGCCTTTCTCTGAAAAGTTATGTTTATTGCTTCCAGACTTTGAAAGATTTCTGTGGGGTTTTTGATTTTGATTATATATCGTAGCTGATGGGGCTTAGCAGGCTGCAATAGATAATTGATCTGTTGAATCCAGTATTTTTACCCTGAAATCGTAGTCTCAGGGGCAGATGTGAGTTGTATTGGATGGAAATTGGATGGAAAAGAAAATATGTCTCAAATTTGAGAGTTATTGCAAAAAGTTCCTGGTTTTCTTGTGGAAAGGAATTAATCTGTAATTAAGGCCAATTGGCATCTTAGTCTTTGAGCAGTATTGCATCTGAAGTGATTGTATTCTGGAGTAATAATTGTATGTTCAGAAGAAGTATCTCAGGTTGTAATTTTTCCCCATTTTTGTTCACACTAGTCTTGTATTGAAGAGGCTTACATGGATTAGTACGTAAGTTTGATTATTATAGGCCAACTTAATATTTACGAAATATGTTAAGATACTGAACTTTGTTATTCCAAAGTTAGTTAAATGGATATTTGTTTTGGTAATTAACATGGTACAACAAAATATCAGGTAAAAGACCAGACCACTGAGGCTTCTTTTTTTTCCTTTTTCTTTTTTTTCCTTTTTCTTTTTTTTCTTTTTCTTTTTTTTCTTCTTCTTTTGTTCTGTCTGTTTTTGTTTGTTTTGGTTTTTTTTTTTAATCTAGCCACGAGCTGATCCCATCCCAATATGTAGCTTCTGTTTGGGAACGAAAGAATCAAATCGGGAAAAGAAACCAGAAGAGTTGTTGTCTTGTGCAGACTGTGGCAGCAGTGGTAAGTTGGCTGAATTTACAAATACTAGAGATGTTTATGTTTAAGTCTGTTTTTAAGATATTAAAATATTTTAAACTTGTGAATGTCATCTTCTCTTTGGACATAGATTGAGAACTGAAGCAAAGCAGGGAATGGAAGAAACTTTCTTCACCAATATTTTCTCATTTGTAGTTATCCATATGACGGGTGAATTGATCTTTGTGCCAAAAATATAGATCTGCTGAGTAAATTAACAGGGAAACCACACTTGTAAAGTACAGAAAGCCTGCTATTGTTTGGAATCTGTTTGATCTGAAAACTCAGTTTTGCATGGTGATATCAAATGATGATCAAGAATTTTGCTTGCGTGGATTTACAACATTTCAGAAGCTGAGGAATAATCATAATAAAGACTGTAGCAGTCTTGCTGTTTTGTATCTTTTGTATCCAATTAATGTTTTTATAAAGTTATTTTCTTAACTCCAGTGGGAAATTGAATAATATTTGAAATAACATACTAAAGCTGTTAGGCACCTGTTTCTTGTCAGGCACAAGATAGTGACTCTACTGATCATATGTACCTTGCTCCTGTGTGTTGCAGCCGCTCTTGCAGACTCCATATGGCTTTTCTGAATGCAGGTGCTTCCCTTAAAGTGAGCAACTACGTTAATTTTGGAAACAAAATACTGTAGTTTACTGTTGCTTTGCACAGTGCATGTGCGGGGATGATACCAAACATGTTCTTGGCCTAGGTTCTTCCTAATTCACAGAGGAATTTGGCTAAGAAACTTGGGCAAGTATCTTTAGCAACTCTATGCCAAAAAGCTTTTTCTGGTGCAGCTGTGGAGTTCTGGATGTGAAAATCATCTAATTGCTTTAGCTATTCTTAAAAAAACAACAAAAAACCAAAAACCAAACAAAAACAAAAAAAAACCCAACAAAATCCTACAAAACAAGCAAACAAAAAACCTAACCCAAACAAACAAAAAAAACCCCAAAACAATGGAAAAAACCAACCAAAATCCTATGGGAAGTAGCTTTATGCTGGAAGAGTTGTTACCGGGCTAATACAGTTTCTGTTGAGTGGACTGTTATTATTTAGCTGTGCAGTAAAAAAACCTTTTGCTCTCATAAGCCTATAGCTGCATTAGGAAGTACTTTTGGTAAAGCTTTGAACTGGGATGTTTCAAAGACAAAATAGCAGTGCTGCTTAAGTCCCAGGCAGCAATATCCAGCTGCTTGGTGCAACCCCTTTCTGTCGGCACCTGACTGCATGTAAACTCAACTGTAGAAGATGAGTTGGATCAGTTCCACTGTCCAGTTCACTGCAGGGCCATACCAGATTCTGTGCCAGAATGAAGAACAGGCAAGTACTCGGAAGGGAAATGAGTAGAAAAGGAGTAAGGTCTGTGTAGGCCAGCATTACTTTTAAGAAGGTTGGAAGTGATTGTTTTGGTATCTTTGAATTCAGAGTCTCATCATTTTGTAGGTGTGGTGAAGATAGTCTGTCTTGGGTATTTTGATAGCTACGTAAATACTTGAGTAAAAATAAAAATGTGGATCAAAAATGTGTTTTCAGTTAATTAGGATATGTGCTTGACTGTGTGATGTTGAATCTGTCAACCTGAACAGATTCTTAATATTTTAGCCAGTGTATTTTTTTAATGCAGTTAAGCAAGTGATTAAACAGGGAACTAAAGAAGTGGGTTTTTCATCCCAGTATGCAGAACCAAACCCCAGAGATTTTAAGCTGTCTTCCTTTAATAGTTTACAGGTTTCCTGTATTTTAAAGTCTGTATTCTAGTATTTGGAAATTTAATAGGATTTGTGTGTGTGGTTAGACTCTGATATGCAGAGTTTACAATAATAAGGCGAGCTTACATATCAGCTAGGCTTCTGTTGTGTAATAATCCCCTCGTAGGTCTAAGACACTTTAAAAGTGGAAGTCTTGACTTTCATGGATCAGCTTCTATTTGAATTAACACTGATACATTCTCTCTGCCTCATTAAGACTAAATTATCTTTAATTAGTTCCTTAGATGTATTAGATATAAAGATTTAAATGTAGAGACTGCCAGTCAGATTACTGGATGGTTAAACTTTAGCTACTGCTGCCTAAATAAAATAAAAACCAATCTCAGTGCAATTTATAAATAACAAAACTTCACTCAAGTGGAGGGTTACTGTAATTGGATTTGTAAGTTTGCACACTGCAGTGTATCTCAAAGCTGGTCTTGCTGTCTAACAAACATAAAAGAAATTGCATATTGTGCACAGCAAGCAAATTGTTCACTTGATCGGAGATTACATTGCAGCAGTGCCTGTTGCACGTCTGCTTTCCTTTATGTTTTTGTGTCAGTTGCTTGTGTCTTTTCTGGTAATGCTTCTGTGTTCTGAAAGCAGAAACTCTTTGGATATCTACACACTTCACTGATATTATCTTATTTTGTGGTATCTGGGAGGATAATGTATTTGGGCAGTGGAAGTGAAATGTGTTGCTATGCCACTTTGCACAGGGCATTTTCTAAAGGAGTGACATGAGGGATGTTAGATGTGAGAAAAGAAGTCCTATTACAAAAGGAAATGTTGCTCCTTCCTCCCACCCCCATCTTGCGATTTTGAAAAATTGATGGACTTGAGAACTGGAACCCAACTCTACTTCTGTTTTACCAATTGAAAGGTGCAGAAGAAATTAAAGAGCTGCTGCTGACAGATTTTAAAATGTGTTGAGGTTTTAGAAAGAGGAGGGGTAAAAAAAAAAAGTGTTACTGGGGAACTATGATTTTTTTTTTTTTAAGGAGAAAATTAACTAAAAGTAGAATACCTGTGGGTACTGTCCTTTCAAACAAAATAGAACATTAGGCTGAGAAGGCAAGAGGGCTTCCAGTCAAAGATGGGTAGGGGAGGCTAGAACAGCTAAGACATCAGAGTCAGGTGAAGAGGTACAGAATGTGTTTGAAAGGACAGTGCAGAAATTGTTTATGAAGGCGATTTAGGGTATGCTTAAATAAGAAGTAAATATGTGAATTGTCTTAATTATTGCCACCACTGGGAGAGTGTTGGCTAGTTGGATAAAATGAAAGATGCTAAGAAAATGCAAGGAAATCTGTAGGCGGGAAAACCTATATGCCTGAGATAGGTGCATTGATTCTCTGTGCTCATAGCTAAAGTCACCCTAAATAATAATCCTTTCTACCTAAAAGGTTATCAAACACAAGGATTTATTTATTTTTGTGTGTGAATTATGTTACACATTAGTTCCCAGCATCTGTGTCAAAGTTAAAAGTAACTGGAGGTATTAGCATATCTAATTTAGCACTGTACATAATTGTTGTCACTGACCTAATGCTAAGGGTTTTTTTAAAAAGCTGGTTGTTTTTTCACATTCTTTGAATAATACAAGGCCCAAATTTGCAAAAATGAAAGAAAAGAAGGCAAGCTAAAGGAATTGCCTTCAGTCACAAAAGAGTGAGACATTCTACTTGAACTTCCTGATTTCACCTATTTCTGCCCCATTATTGTTTCACAAATCTTAACCTTTACTAATTGGTATGGCTAAGAATTAATTTTAAAGCATTTAATTTTTTAATACTTTTAAATAAGCTGATATGTATTCCTTATGGACAGGTCCAGCTTTCAAAGGTCTGAATTTCCATTAGTCTGTTAAACTTATGTGCTACATTAAAATGTTGATGCTGTTGAGGTTTAAAAGAAAGCCAAGTGATGGAACCAGGAGAAATTACCATCTGAAAGGCTTTAAACTAGAAATTGATCAAGTGTTGAAAACCTCTTGACAGATGCATCAGCTTCTGGATATGGAGAAGATAGTATGTTCTCTATTTCAGTTTAGATCATTTGGAGCTGAAATACTGTGAATTTTGAAACGAGAAACATGTTTTCCCTCTTCAACTCTTCCCAAATTAAATAAACGAGCTGTAAAATCACTGAAGGTCACAATGACTCTATTTAACTGACTACAGAAATTTGTTAAACTATGAAAGTAGTTAGAGTCCCCTTAAAAGTGAAAGCTGTGTTAATTCCCACTTCATGTCTGGTGGGCATTACCCTCTACTTGTTATATTTGCACTTATATCAAATGGTGTCCAAAATGAACAGTGTAAGTACTTTTAGCTATTGAAGAACAATACCATGTGATATTTTGAAATCTGAAAATTCTCTGCTGTCTCTGCTAGTGCATACCTAGGAAGGACCATAAAATAACATGGCAAGTGCATAGTGGTAACTCCCATTTGTACTCCTCCAGCTCTTAGTTATTTGTGGCTCAAGGACTTGGAGTGGCAGGCAGAATTTTCATATCTAATACTAATGGTTTATTTTAAAAAAAAATTAGTAAAATCTAATATCAGTATTAATAACTGTAACAAATGTTGCATTGGTAGATAACAGAAATAAAGAAACCCTCTTACACCTAATATGTGCATAGTTACCAACTGGTGAGAATGGATGTTTCTTATGTTTATACTCCTCAGTTATTTGCTTAAGGCAAAGTTAAAATCAACAATTTAAACCACAACTTACTTGCTCCTCCAAGTAAATCGTTTCTGTGCAGGCTAGATAACTGGAATTTAATGTATACATGGAGGTAATTGGTTTATGATTACACTTTAATGTGTTAATAGAGTTATTAAGTCATGGTTAATGAAATAAGTCTTTCTGTGATATTGATTATTAATATCAGCTACTCTAGGGAGCTTTTTTCTTCTTTCTATTTTTTTTAAATTAAGCACTTGTTAAGTTTTATTGAAGGGAACAGTGTAGCGTCAAATCCAACTGTGTTTATGGAGTATACTTGTAACTGTCAAGAAAAATAGTCACTTTAAGTGCATACTCTGTTTTTATGACAGAAATTTAGTATATCTTAAACTGTATACTAAGAATCAAGTGACAATGCTTTTTCAGTATTTTTGGTTTTGAAGCTACTTATTGAATTTACTATTGATTGTTCCTTACCAATCAATTATATTCCTGCATTTTATTTTGACAATATGCTGTATTTACACAATTTAAGTTGTCTTTTAAAATGTAACAAAAAGTGGATTAAGCCTTGGGTACATAGAATAAAATCTGAAATTTGTACATACTAGAGTGGCTTTTGCATTCCATTAGTCACCTTTGTCATTCATCCATCGGTCCATTAGAAGATGGCTAATCCTTATGGATTAGCCTGTATTCCTGTTTGTGATGGTTTAACTCTGTGTTGAACTGAGAAGCAGTAGTGAGAGAGAGTCTGAATTGCCATGACTAGACCAGTATGTGAAAGAAATCACATATCCCAACTCTGATGGTGAAAAGGAAGCATCCTTCATGCTCATCACATCACTGCAGCCATCTGTAAGTGCAGCATGACATCAGGCATTCTTATCTCTGAAAATTCTTATCTCTGGGTTGATGTTCTTGATAATCTCTGAATATAATACCAGCAAAAAGTGTCCCCCCGTGAAGGCTTATCACTTCCTATTTAGCAGTGCTTTTATCTTTTCTGGATTAAGCATACACTGTTGAGGTTGGTGAAGACATGAAAAATCACTGCTGGTGTTGCCTCAGGTGGTGTATGTGTTCAGTCGTCCGATTCCAATTAATACAGGATTAATTGGAAAAGCCATGTAGGCCTTCTAGGCTACCATGAAAAGAGGAGGGTCCTGACGGAGAATAAAATATAGTTTCATGGGAGGTGGTAGTTCAGCTACTCTTCCTCTCCCACCCACCATTTAAAAATTTTCCTTTGCAGGAAGCTTTTCTTTTGCCAATTGGCTGCTTTTTGCTGCTGCCTTTTTTTTTTCCTTTTCTTTTTTCCTTTCTGCTCTGAAATAATATTGTATATAATTAAGTAATAAGTTGAAATGAAAAATACTTGTAGTTTGTAGTTTGATTGTTAATTTTCTCTGGTAGATAATTAGCATAGTTAGAAAAATAACTAATACGGTTTTATCTAAAGATTTCCTCTCTTTATGTTGCACTGCTATGAAAGGGGAGCGGGGTCAAGTTTGGAAAAATAATTTTTCAGAACCAATGCATGTGGAAATAACCTAGTGAAAGTAAAAATTCTGCTTCAGATGCTTATATAGACCATTCACAGGTGTCAGTTACAATTGAAGCCAACTTTCTACCTCTCTTCATATATGAGTTTTACGGCAATTACTCTGTATCTTTGTGTGAAGTAGGTGAGTTAAATAACGCATTGCAAAGTTGTGAAAACAGCTGGTGCTTGCAGGGTTCTTGCGGTGCTGGCTACATTCTGTTGAACTCAAGAATCAGTTTTACCAATCTTAAATCTCATGCTTTATTTTGGGCTTTTTTTAGGACATCCGTCTTGTTTGAAATTCTGTCCTGAGTTAACAACAAACGTGAAGGCCTTAAGATGGCAGTGTATTGAATGCAAGACATGCAGTGCATGTAGGATCCAAGGCAAAAATGCAGTAAGTTAGACTGTTGAGTGTTATCTGACTTTTCATTGTTTGCTATAGCTCTATACACATGTGCAAATACAAATAACTTTTTTTTTCTCCTCTTCCTTCTTCCCCAACACCTTCAGGATAACATGCTTTTTTGCGACTCCTGTGATAGAGGGTTCCACATGGAGTGCTGTGACCCACCACTTTCCCGAATGCCAAAAGGTGATGATAAAAATAATTTCAATGACAATATTCTTATTCACAGTCTTTTCTCTTAAGTGACTTAAAGCTCTTGAGTATGCTAATGATTTTTTCGTTAGGAAACAGTATGATTTCATTTATGTCAAAGCCAATTTTCTTTTTCTTTACTTGAGTTTTTTTTCCTCAGGAAATGGTAAGGTCTGTGGTTAGTCGACCAGATGAATTCACTCTTTGAGTTGTTGGCCAGTTTATTGAAGGTGAAGTATTATGAAGGCCATTGAAACATTTGAGTATATATACTGACAAATAAATTATTAGAGCGAGTGAGAGAGTCTCTGCTTCATGCCTTTTGTATAAGCAGTTTAAACAGACAAAACACCTGTGTCTTCAGGTTCTCTAATCTCTAGGTTTCTGGTAATATAGCACCTCACACTTCTGCTCTCACATTGGCTTTCCTTAAGTAATCTCAGAATTGCACTACAGATTTTTTCCAGTTCTTTCTTTTTCCCCAAGTCATCGGCCTTATTAGTGTTCAGATGTGATCATTTAACATTAAAAGGATGCCAAATTCAAGTTGGTTTACATTAAAACAAACATACTTAGGTGCAGTCTGGTATTTTCTTTAGTGCAGTCTAGTCTAGATTGTTTTGTAACAAATGTAATTTCCCCCACACCCCCTTTTTTTTCCCCTCCTCTCTCCACAAGCACTTTGCTTTTGGAAATTTCAGATATGGGTAGAAGTGAATCACTTTTTTCTGGCCACTTCCCCTTCACTATTTTCTGTTGTTAAGTTGTTGACCTTGTGTACTTTGCCTGTACCTTGGCAAAAACCTGCAGTACAAATTAAATAAACTGTGTACCATTAAACTTGTTGTTGTTGTTTTGTTGTTGTTGTGTGTTTGGTTTTGTTTTGTTGTTTTTTCTTGTGTGTTTTTTTTTGGTTGGCTTTTTTTGTTTGTTTGTTTGGTTGGTTGTTTGGTATTTTTCCTTTATGTAGGGATGTGGATTTGCCAGGTCTGTAGACCAAAGAAGAAAGGGAGAAAGCTACTTCATGAGAAAGCTGCCCAAATAAGGCGACGATACGCAAAACCTATCGGACGACCGAAAAATAAACTAAAGCAACGAATGTTGTAGGTTTCTTTTGATTTTATTTATTTATTGTAAATTTAATGTTTCTGAGAATGTAGTCAGGTAAGAGTTCAACTACAAGTCAGATGTGGGTTCAACTACAGTTCTTAACTGTATTTCAAGTTGAGGAAAGTAAGTAATGAGTATTCTAGCATATGCCTTTCAACGCAGTGGCCAATAATTTCTTAATTATAGTGGGTACCTTTTTGTGTCACGTCAGAAGATTATGAAGAAGCTTCCTGTGACTTACTTTTCTAGATCCCTTGTTTATTAAACAAAATTTATGTCTATAGCAGATACAAATAAAAGTCTGTATGGTAACATATGGCACAGGTATCTTTTAAGCGTAACTTCAAATAATTCAAGTACATACAGAATGTATAGTAAGTGAATAATAGTGAGTTACTTATATGCAACTTCAGGAAACTGCTCTGCTCAAAGGCCTGTTCAAAAGTTTTATAAAAATTACTTCAGTTAGTATCATCTCACAAAAGCCATTTCAAAAAGGAAACTATGCAAGTAACACAGAAGTTTTGGTTTCAGGGATACTCTGGAAAAAATATTACTTGAATTCTGCTGTTAAGCTGCCACTGGTTAAGATGGAAAGAGGTTGCATTTTCTCATGCTTCTCAGGAATGGGCTCATCTTAGACAAGAGAGTGCTGTGATTGTTCTGGTATCTATCTTTCCAGGGAGCTGTGTAGTTGAACATCTTGGGGCTTGATTGGAGGAGTGCTTAAGTAGCATTCAAATGCTGAGTTTATGTTAACATTGAACAGGAACAGTCTATGTCAACTCCAGTAGCAAGTTGCCCTTCATCGCATGTTCTAGCCACACATACACACACTTCTCCACTTCATATTTAATTGTTTGGCAGTGTCAACTTAGCAGCTGAAAATCTTTCTGGGTCTATTTACTACTCATTCTGTTGTGTGGCTGTTACTCAACCATTTTCTCTATAGTCTAAAAACCTGTCTGGTATACTTCAGAGTTGCACAGCAACTGCTGTAAAACTTCACATTTTGCAAAATAAGGATTTCTGGAGCCAATGGACCCAACATGTAAAAATAGAAGGAAAAAGTACTAGAATACAGTACACTAAATCAGGTCAATGTACTTGGTGCTGCACAGCTTGCTATATTCTCTTTCTCTCTCTCTCTCTCTCTCTCTCTCTCTCTCTCTGTCTCTGTCTCTCTCCCTCTCTCTGCCAGGATCTCTTGTCTTGCCTTTTTGCTCCTTGTCCTATAGTGTACATTTCTCTAGGAGAGTAATACAGGACAAGGATGAAGAGTGGCACTACATGGAAGTAACATTGTAGTTGTATTGGCTCATGAAAGCATTCTGTTAAAGGAAGTGGGTGAAACATTCTTTTACTTCTCCATTGTCCTCCTAACTAAACCTAGGAACTTGAAGGTCACTGAAGTAACCACACAACTTTCAGTGTTTAACTGAAATTTCTATTGTATCACTGTGTGTGCATAATAAAAGTAGTCCTTACATCTCTATCTACATCTTTGTTTTTACCCTTTGAAAATGTTAAGACTTCAACTGGAGGTTAGGCTTCTAATACAGTATTGCCATCTTCCTACTCTAAAAGCGTGTCCTGGGTTTGGATTCCCATAGTGGTATTTAGCAGGAATGTCTGTCTGACGCAGTAATTCTGCTTCTCCTCCTTCCTCATATATGTAAAAGAAAGCTTGGAAAGGTTGAGGGTTTTACTGTTATATTTTGCTAATGGGATTCTGAGCTACCACTTCTAAAATAAATGTCATGCTAAAGGATGCAGAAGTTCAGTTAGCATTGGACGATTAAAAAATATTCATAACCAAGCTTTTATTTTCTTTGTAGTACGTGAGCCACTTGAGTATGTTAGAGTAATACTTGGGGGGATTCTTTGTATAGTATTTGCAATACTGTGCACACAATTCTATTACTTCAAAGATAAATATATATATATATATATAAAAAAAAAAAAAAACCAAAGTAATCCTGTTTTAGAAATATAGTGGTTAGGAGATGCTTTAAGAGAAGTGATGCTTCCCCATGGAATACTATTTAAAAGCGATCGTGGGGTACAGAAAAGAAGGGTCATACACAAAAGCGTGTGGTCACACGAAATGCAAGAAGGTTAGCTAATGCCATGTAGTTCTTTTTGTGCAGTACAGAGAAAACCTCTAGTAGTACTGGAATAATTTTTTGCCTGTTGACCATCTGTAGGAAGCTCTTCACAGGCAAATTACTGTGTAGTATTAACTAAAACCAGGTGTGTGTTGGCCTCTGGCACTGCTGGTGATTACCACATCTGGTAGTGAGAATAGGTCTTGTGATGGACATAAGCTGATGGCACCAAAGGATTCAAAGACTTAGAAGTTGCCTCTTAGGAGATAGACAAATTTAAGGATGTGTGAATGAATAAGGGGCTAGTTCTTAAACTGGTGGGTCCTTGGAGTTCAGTAAACCAGATGGTAGCCCCAGGCTGTTCAATCTCTAATTAGAAGTAACCTGTTGGAATTAATTATTTCAGCATCTCAATTAAGAAGGCAAAATCTGTGGAAGAAAACTTTCCACTGCAAAGTAAATAAGCTAACATCAAAGAGCAGGATGGAAGGGAATGGAAGCATTTGATGCAACTATATAGCTTTGTTTGGATTTGCTATTTGACCGTGCTTCCTGATAGCTATTTCTTTTACAGGAAATATTTTTAAGCATTCTATTTCTATCCACTTACGGTATACAACTCCTTAGCATATCAGTGTTCTTCCTCTCGTTAGTCACTAGTGACCAGCTAAACCTGTACTTCTGATGCTGCAAATGTTGGCTTTCAGTATGCCCTTTTTCTTTCTAGCATTGAAATATCATTCACCATTCTTTCTTCTCAACACCTTCTGTGTTAGGCCTGATTACAGCTTTTCTCCAAATTCCACTTGGTCTTACAGTTTTGCTGTTTCTTTTCCTTTGCAGTTTTTGGTTTTGCTGTTGTTACAGTTTCTAAAGAAAACAGTCTATTTCTTTGGCTTTGTTGTAATGCTCTTCATAAACATCCTCATTTTGCTTGTAGGTCTTTACAGTAATTTTTACTACTAGTGTTGACATACATAACCCAACAGGAGTGTGGAAAACTTAGCAGTTTCTTGAAAACTGACAGCCTTGCTGTAAAGGACTAATAGACTTTCTCTACAGTTTAAGCAAATGTAGACTGAAGTTAAATGTTTTGATATGTTGGTAATTTATTCATACTAAATATGTGTCTCATTTATTGTGCGCACAAATTTTATGACAATGGAGCAGTTACTGTACTCAGATGCAGCGTATTGGTGTTTTTCTCCAAAGAATCACACTTTTGCCAAGCCTAAAAGTAGGTGGGGAGGCTGTATGCTTGGGAGACGTTGCAATTCCAGCTACTTATATGTACTGTGGACTAGCTTTTAAATAAAGTGGGGGGCTGCAAAAAGGTAAAAACAGTTATATGTTATGTCATAGTGTGAAATGAATTTCCAAGGCGTATGAGTTTCTAAAGTGGCATAAGTAACTTGAATAAACTGTCAGTAGTTATAGATTATTTTTTTAATGCTGATTTTTATTTTTCTGAATTTTTGTATAGGTCTGTAACCAGTGATGAAGGATCCATGAATGCATTCACAGGAAGGGGGTCACCTGGTAGGGGTCAAAAGACTAAAGTCTGTACCACACCTTCATCTGGTCATGCTGCATCTGTGAAGGATTCAAGCAGCAGATTGCCTGTTACAGACCCCACTCGGCCTGGTGCCACCACCAAAATCACCACCACCTCCACCTACATACCTGCCTCTACACTTAAAGTTAACAAGAAAACCAAAGGGCTCATTGATGGCCTTACTAAGTTCTTTACACCATCACCTGATGGTCGCAGATCACGAGGTGAAATAATAGACTTTTCAAAGCACTATCGTCCAAGGAAAAAGGTCTCTCAGAAACAGTCATGCACTTCTCTTGTGTTGGCTACAGGTACCACACAAAAGCTAAAACCTCCACCTTCTTCACTTCTACTCCCAACCCCCATCTCTGGTCAGAGCCCCAGTTTGCAAAAATCCAGCGCTTCCACTTCTAACTCTCCCCAAAGTTCTTCCAGTCAGTCAAGCGTACCCTGCTTTAGTAGCCTTCCTAATAACAGTCAGCTAAAGGGACTCTTTGATGGACTCTCTCATATCTATACTGCTCAGGGACAGTCTCGAAAAAAGGGACATCCAAGCTATGCACCACCCAAGCGTTTGTGTCATAAACCAGAATTCTCTTCCACATCAATATCTAATAGTCATTTCTACGGAAAGAAAGAGGTTAGGAGTAGATTTATTTCTCATGCCTGTACCTCTGGATGGGGTGTGCCTAGAGGACGTGCTTTTAAAGCAATTTCTCACCTCAAGAGGACAACTTTTCTTAAAAAGCACAGGATTCTAGGCAGATTAAAGTATAAAGTGACCCCTCAGATGGGGACCCCCTCACCAGGGAAGGGGAGCTTGGCAGACGGAAGGATTAAACCTGATCAGGATGATGGTAAGCAAAGGTCAAAGCGCCAACCAAACCTGCGTCCCATCCAAAACCAAAATTCTTATATTGTCACATAGGTCTTAGCTATTTCTCTTAATTCTTACTTCACTTTCATACAAAAGCAATGAAACTTAGACCTTGTATCTAATGCTGACTAAATCTCAAAAATGTTTTTGTTTTATTTTTTTTCTGACTAATACCACACCACCTTTTTATTATTTTTTTTGCATCTGTAGTGACACTAGGAGCCCCAGACGCCTTCATAATGTTGCTTATATGGCTGTGTAGTACCGCATGAGTAGCCACTTTTCATGCTACTGTTCGTCCCTTGCCCTTTCTCTGGCAGTTGTGCTGTCATCATGATTGTGTGCTGTCAGTGCTTATAATGGTGGGCGTTGCAGTTCATTTCCCTCTGCTCCATTACTTTTTCATGAACAATTCCATCTGCTGGCGTCTCCACACCATTTGATCTGTACTGCTGTGGACTACCTTTTCTAGAAGTACTTCTATTTAAGAAAAAATACATAAAGTTTGAATGTAGACTTAGCTTAGCATTGCTTTCCAACTTTTAGTGTCATCTTTTTTTATCTTATAGTCTAACAAGGGAAAAAAATAAAAATAATTGCAGTTTATCAAGGGGCATAGTTGTAGTGATAGAATATACTCCATTTCATGAGGTTCAAAACTAATTTAGTAGAACTGGACTGTAAAGGCTTAGACAGATAGACCGGCAAGTACCAAAATAGCTCATGCAACAGCAAACGACAAAACAAGAAGGGGGGGAAGGTTTCATTTCTGTTCCTTAGTAATCCCAAATTTAGGTAAAATGGGTAGTCATAACAGTCATAGTTACTGCAATCCTATTTAGGAGTATCACTTTGGTAAATCATGTGTAACTTTCTTGTGTGTGAATAAACTTTTTGCTGGTTTTAAATAACAGATACTGAAATCAAACTAAGCATCAAACAAGAAAATACGGATGTATTTCTGATGGGAAGCAAGGACACGGTTACACAAGAGGATTTGGAAATATTTAAGCAGGCTCGAGAACTTTCCCTTGAGGTAAGAATCATGTTGCATAAAATGTAGTTATTTCTGTAAATAAAAGTCAGTTCATTTTCATATGTCTATCCATTTTCATTTTCAATATATTATTTTTAATTAGTCATGCTTACTGTGAATTTAATTTGGGAGACCTTGTGTACACAGTTGCTTTCTCCTTTTGAATTTAAATACTATAAACTTTTTATAGCAGTGAAAACATTTGAGATGAATCTGACTAAAATTGTTTATACTAGCTGGTGTTAATGTTCCTTTAAATTGTCGTAGTAATCTAAAGCTTGTGCGTTTTTCAGGTTTAGTGTACAAGAACTGACATTACCTGCTATTGGTCAATGCAGTGACTGTTTTAGAGCCTTAATTCAGAGCAAACTCAGCACAGGTTTAAAGATTAAAGTTTATTATTAGTTTGTACTTCCATTTGCTTGTGGAAATGGTTCTCACCTTCACCTGTCTTTGCTGTTTGTATGCAGTCCAAAATTGTGAGGTGGCAAGATTTTTTTAAAATTTTTTTTCCTTCTTCCACCTTTCTCTTATTTTTTTTCTCTTTTTTTTTCTTTCTTTGCTTAACTTTGGTGTAAGAGCAGATATTAGTGTATGCTATTATACCGTTTGCTGTTATGAGGTGAATTCCAAGGGCTCTGGAAGAGTCCTGCTACCTTCTCCCTCACTGTTTTGGCAAAAGGACATCTTTGTGTTTGAATCAGTGCTGTAGAGAAGTCCTCAAACTAGATGCTACAAGAGAAGAGAATAAAGGTAGTTGTGCCTTTTGTTTGGCCAGACCATGCACCATCTATTTGTATGCACTTGTTGGTAAACACTGCTCACTTAATTTCAAATTTAGTTGTTTGGCACCTTGAAAGAAATTTTCGCTGTTTATATTTGGCTGCTTACGTATTCTGTCCTTTGTCCAGGTTGGAAGAACTTAAGCAACTGTTTTGAATACTTCAGGTTTCTCATACCTTCACTAGGTGAAATGAATGATTTGAAACTAACTGTCCTTTTTCTATAATATTTTGCTTTTATTGCACCTGACAGAAAATTGGGTGTAAAAACACTGGTGAAACAAGTGGGCGATACCCTTCAGTGATTGAGTTTGGAAAATATGAGATCCAGACCTGGTACTCTTCACCTTACCCACAGGAATATGCAAGGTAGCAAGTTGTCAAGATTGTTATACATTGTTGGAATTTTTACTGACATAATGATTGAAATTTATTTTCTTACTCTTTTGTAGTTGTTTATAATTTACAACTTCTGAAAGTATGCTTTTGTAATTATGTGGCAATGCGGATTTGTCTTTTTAAATTTATTAATAGTTATCAAAGACTCATTAAAAAGAGTGATTCTTCTAGTCCTGCATAAATGTCATCTTGCAGTGTGTTTTGACAAGGTCTTATTTTGGGGTTTTTGTTAGTTTTGCTTGTTGCTTTTTTAACCATTGCAACAAGGTGTGTCCAACTTCTGGACATTTAGAGCAATTTATCTTGTTTCTCATCCAGAGTTCATTAACCTCCTTTCTCTAAGGACCCAAGAGAAGTCTGAATATGCTAGGTAAATGAAGTCAAAGTGAGCAAGTTGTGGCAAGAGCAGCATCATGTTTCTGTCCTTCTTAGGGCACACCTCGGAGTCAGCAGTGTCAGGCAAAGAGCATGAACTAGTATGTGTGCTCAGCAGATCTCTGCTGATTTTTACATGTGCTGAAATTAAATGTTTTATGAATCCATTGGATCTATGGCACACATGGAAATTCTTCAGAACTGTATGTTTATCGAGCTCTACTACTATAGCAAGCAACCAAGTTATGTTCCAAGATGCTTTTGCCTTACTGTAAACTGCTTTTTCTCTCCATCCCTCTCATTCCTCGCTATCATCATCTTTGCACAGTGAGAATGAGGGATATATTATGAATAGATAATTAAAAATCAAGGGCTAAAAAATGTTGAGAACATTTCTATTTCCTCTTGCTACCACTGCTTTTATAGTGTTAATATTTTATTTCATTTACTTTTTTATTCCCTCAATTTGTATCATTGTGAAAGGGAGCATTACCTGTTTCATCAAGTAGGTTGAGTTAGAGGCATAATGATGAATAATTATCAGTATGAGGCAACAATGGGAGGGCATCTCTAGGAGGCAGTGTGGTTCTTGGCTCTGGGTGCAGTGGTATTACATCATGGAACAAACAGTTCAAACTACTTTTTGTGTTGATAAACTTTCTTAGAATCCTGGAGTAGTGTAAACCATGGCTATGATCCAAATATGATAGCAGGACGTACCAGTAGCTTCAGAGCAGATAAAGATTGTCCTCTGCTCTAAAACTGTAGACTAATTCATTTCTTCAGCACTTTTCCACAGCTCTGGTAGTTTAAAAATGGAGGGAACTAACTGTATACTGCCAAAGGGAGTGGTTTCTGGCACGTCAGCATTATCTTACAAGTAACACACATGCCCCATGTCTGTAGTCTGAACTGAATTTGTCAAGAGGAATATGATCATCTAGGTCGCCTACGTCATGGAGCTGTGTAGGGGGAACACTTTTGCTGATACTCAAACTGCTTGGATGGGCTCCTTTATTCAAATACAGTGATAGTTTAGGTGGAGGTGAGTGGGCACAATCCTACTACAGTTTGCTGTCCCACACAAGTATTTGGAAGACAGTGGAAAGAAAAATCATCTCCTAGCCTTCCCCATGTACAAAATAAGGAAGAATAAAGGGAAGTAGATTCCCTGTGTTCTGCTGTGTGCCTCCTTTGTCTTCACTGGAAGAAAGGTGAAATTTGAACTATGACTCCAATGTGTCATCTTTGATAGAGACCACAGCAAAAACTTGAGTGGAATGTGGGAGGGTGGAATTAACTGGGATCTACCAGAGGCTGGTCCACAAAACAGCTGACCGCAGTCCAACTCTGTTGAATTAGGTCTTTGTGATTGATTGAATCATATCTTTTCTTATCTTCATTTTATAATGGCTGATGTGTGTATGTTTAATCATTCACTCTAATTTATTTAGGCCTTTCACTTAATGGTAACATTTTGTTCACAGACTTTAACAATTTTTTTTTTTGATAAAATATCTTTCTAATTTTTATACAGATTACCAAAGCTTTACCTGTGTGAATTCTGTCTTAAATACATGAAAAGTAAAAACATTTTGTTAAGACACTCAAAGAAATGTGGCTGGTTTCATCCTCCAGCCAATGAAATCTACAGAAGAAATGACCTTTCAGTATTTGAGGTAGGTATATATATAAAAAAAAAACCCCAAAAAACCCCAAAAAACAAAAACGCAAAACATTTCTGAAAGTAACCAGTTTGTAGATGTTACAGACCAGGTGTAGAACTAGGGAAAACTTTACCATATTTAAATACTTCCTTGAAGATTCTTCTTGTAGTACAAAACCAAGTCCATCTTCCCTGTACTGTTCCATCCCACCATGTTCTCTCTCAGTTCTTACTTTCTTTACTTGTATTTCAGGTATCAGCCAACCCCTTAAGATACTTGTATAGCAAGCATCTTAAGATGGGGACTGCAGGGGAAGAAGCCCTTTGACTTGATTGCCTTTCCCCTCTCAGCAAAAGTACTTCTTGCACCCATTAATTTCTGGCTATTTGAGTATCTCGGGTGAAGGAAGAACACTAATCATAATGTAGATATTTTTCAAAGCTTAAAAGCAAGAAAACACGTTTCTTGTGTATTGTTCTAAAAATACAAATGTAGCTACAGTGCTTTTGGCTTCCTTTTGGATGCTTGAGAAACTTGCCCTTAAATAGCTTGATTTGGGTGATCAGGTTCAGTCCAACATTGTCCAGAACACACCGCCTTTAATTTAGAAAGTCTAGAGTTGAACCTGTGGGTGTGTGTTCTTTTCTATCCTAAACACAGAATTCTGTGTTTCAAATAGCGTATCTGCAGTTATTAAAGCTACACCTTAACATCCACATGCCCATTTCTCAAGAGTTGTTACTGATTGCATTAACAGAGAAAACTGACAAGGTTACTAGGACTTCTTTTGAGGATGTTTCTTAACAGCAGTATTTAGATGTGTTTCTTAACAACAGTATTTAGATGTGTATATTGATAACTTCTCTTAAATTGCAGGTATATACTCTACTTGAAATTTATGTTTTCTTGTTGTTTAAATGTCTGTGGTGCTGGGTCATTGCCATTATCTGCTGAAGCAACAGTAAATGCAGTCTTGAAGTCCTTGATTAAATTAGAACAAGCTCTTAATGTTTGTTTCACGTGTTTTTGTGCTATCTGCATTAAGATTGCTTCCTTCCTGACTTGAACAGTTTTTATAAAGGTTGTAGATCTGCCAGCAAAAGACTTAATTTGTAAACAGACTAAACTCTTTTCCTATCAAAAACCAAAATTGCCCTAGTCTGTCAAAAATAACTTTTAAGAACTGTGCAGCATAAAATAGGCAAATCCTGCTTTCCAGTTTATTTTCATTAGCTACTGCTGACATGTGAATAAAAAATTCCTTAAAAAAAAATGAAGTATAGCTCTGAGAAGGGGAGTGGGGACCCTGTGAAAACAGTGTCCCAACTCTTCCCTGCTTTTATTCCCTTTCTCTATTTTGGGTGCTTCAATAAACATTTATGTTAAGACTTCTGAAATAGTGGTTTGTGTGTTGTTTCTTTGTGGGGTTTTGTTGTTGTGGGTTTTGTTTGGGTTTTTTTTGGTTGGTGTTTTGCTTTTTTGTTTGTGTGGCTTTGTTGTTGGGCTTTTTGGTGGTTTTTTTGTTTGTTTGTTTTTGTTTGTTTGTTGGGGTTTTTAATATTTATTTATTTCAAAGGTTAATGTCACTTGTTACTCTGATAACTGTAGGACCTTCCTCATCAGTTCATGTCCTTCCTCATAGATACTTTCAGGAATTCTGCACATGCATTTTCTGTTAGACAAGATGAAAGGTTTGTGGTTTCCTTCATGCTTTCAGTTTCTGAGAGAAATACAAAGGAGTTTGGCATTCAAGATTTATGTACCTCTGCTGAAAGCATGACTTCGATAGATTTGAGAGAACTTTCACATAGTTTACTACTATGCTGTAGACAAGAAACCTTTGACAGATGGTTGATTTTTAACTTGCAGTCCTTTTTTTTTTTTTTCTTAACCACTTCTTGCATTTGAAACTGATGAGCAAGCTGTATTTGCCTGTAATTTAAGAAGTTTTTCACATTTCTGTAAAAAAGATAGCAAACATAATATGAGTGTTCAGGCTTACAGCTTACCCTGTGATTTCTACTTGCTTAACGTTTGCATTTAATTTGCACACTTACTAATAAGTATGGAGAGGCATAAAAAACATCTGGACAATGGAGTGAGTTGTATGAGAGCTTAATGTGTTTAATAGACTGTCAAATGCTGTAAGAAAGTTCCTTCTGATGACTTCAAGAGCAGTAGCTGTCCTTTCTTTTTTTATTTTTTATTTTTTTTTCTTTAATCCATATAATTCATCTGGACTACTGAAGTCACCTTGAAATCCCTAAATATATATCCATAAGGTTGTGTTTTACTCAGATTTGTAATTAGAATAGAATATGGCTTCTTTCTCAGCACAGTGTTTATACCATCTAACTACCTCTGTGAATGAAAAGTTGCTATCTGTATGTCAAAGAACATCAGTACAAGCAAATCTTTCCATTAAGAAGATTATTTAAAAAATGCTGTTGCCTTTGACTGAGCCTTCCCTTTCAGGGAGTAACTAATTTATCTAGAAAATCTGCATCCCTGTCTGGCTTCTCTGTAGCTGTCTGAGTCACAGCTTGATTCTTTACACTCTTACATACCTAGACTAATTGTAGTACTTAGCCTGAAAATTTACTTCTCACTCAATAGTGTTTTAGTCTGGCACAGAACTTTTGTCTTGTCTACTTTATTTAAAACATTACTATGACTGATGCATAATTGGCAACTCATTCATTGTCTTTACACCTTAAGAGTTCAACATAAGACACTTCAGTGTTTTGGGGTTCTTTTTAATTGTTGTACATCACTGCCTTGTAGCAAACCATAGATTAATGTTGCTTAAACTACATTTTTATGGTCTGGTAGTCATAATCATTTTCATTTCAGGAATGAAGTGGAAGTAGTAAGTCTAACTTGAACAATTAAAAGGTGAAGTCACTTCTTTAATAAATCTGGATAGCCAGGGAATACTTACAAATGCAAAGTAATTTGTACTAACGGGAATTCCCATTGAACAAGAAGCTGAGGCATTTATCTTCTGAACCTTAATGTGTTGGGTTTTTTCAGTAACTGTTCATGTTTCTTTCTAGGATGTGATTGATTCAATACATTGTCTTGTCCCAACATGGTGGTGGCATTGGAAATAACTGAATCTGTCTTGCTTTGTAGGTTGATGGAAACGTGAGCAAAATTTACTGTCAGAATCTTTGTTTGTTAGCTAAGCTCTTTCTGGATCACAAAACCTTATATTATGATGTTGAACCATTCCTCTTCTATGTCCTTACAAAAAATGATGAAAAAGGCTGCCATTTGGTTGGATATTTCTCTAAGGTAAAAAAAAAAAAATTTTTTTTTTTTATTTCCCACTCTCCTTTATACTTGTGCTAACAATAAAAACAATTCAGAAGCTTGAAGTCTTCTCTATAAACCTCAAATATAATGTGCATTGTCTCAGATACCCTCGTATTTTCTTATCCCAACGACTGATACAGATCGTCTTTGCACTGGGGGGGGGGTGTGTGGGGT
>JANIJG010023492.1:0-63631 GCA_024611175.1 Megaceryle torquata
TCCCTGGTGACAAGCGACAGAACAAGAGGCAATGGCCTGAAGCTGAACCAGGGGAGGTTCAGGCTGGAGAGCAGGGCGAATTTCTTTACTGAGAGGGTTGTCACGCACTGGAACAGCCTGCCCAGGGAGGTGGTGGAGTCACTGTCTTTGAAGGTGTTTAAGAGCCGGGCAGATGTGCTTAGGGACAGGGTTTAGTGGTTTTGATAGGGCTGGGAATAAGGTTGCACTTGATGAGCTTGAAGGTCTCTTCCAGCCGAAACTATTCTATGATTCTCTGATTTTTCCTGCAAAACTGAGCTAAGCAACTTAGAGCCACCTCTCTGGCATCTCCCATATTTCTTGAGGACACGACATTTGCTGTTCCATCCAACATTCCAAGAAGAGTTAAAAAGCAAGCAGCAATTAAAAAAGCATTCTTTATTTAACTCCTTAACTACTTTTCAGTGCTTACTATATAAAAAGACATATAATTGTCATTTAAAAATCCTCACAGTTACCAATAAAAATACACAAAGTATTTCACTGTTGCTGTAAAACGGGACAACATCATTCTGTCTTTACCCCTCAGAAATGACTCAACTGAAAGGTTCTGCCTTTTACTCACCATAACTGCCAGGTAAATGACCTCTGCCCAGCTTTATGTCTGGACCACTCTCCTACACTCATGGTCTTGACATTTTAAAATGTGTTCTCCTTTTTCCTTAAGTCTGCAGAAAAGGTTTTTCATTAGTAGCTTCTTGATGCTAAGGTCTAGTATTTGTTCTTCTAACAGCTTTTTCTTAAACTTCTTTCCAAAGTACTCTGCCCTCTCTCCTAGCAAAGCTGGAGGTTTCTGCTGCACACTCAAAAGCAAGTACTTGGGTGCAAGTTGCTCTCTTCATGTGCATATGATGAAGATATGGCGAGCCTTGGACTTTCCCTGGGTTCTGCACATCAGGCATCTATATCAAGTCTGGGCAGTCGGGACTGTTTGGATCGGGACAAGCAGAACAGAGCTGGCTTGGTCTCGCCAGCTTTGGCAATCACACTGTGGGACAGTGAGAATATTGCAGGGCCACCCCGATGGCACTGTGAAAGGGAAACATTCGGCAGGGATGTCAGGAGCCTGACCTCACTTTCTGACCAAAAGCTTGAACGTTTGGCACTGGCAGAGCTGGGCTCCTCCACAGCCAGCGCTGGCTGACGGTGCCTGAGCATGGGAAACCTGCAAAGTCACTGCTGGCTCCAGGCAAGTTTCTGGCTGAAGAAACACACTGTGCAAGCAGCATCAGTTACAGCTCAATTGTTTCTCCACAAAGAAGTGTGCAAACACCTTTTTGTTTCTTTACATAGTACAAAGCTGCGTTTCTTTTCCAGAAGAGCTCAAGGACTGAACACATTGGACACAACCCAGGTTTCAGTTTGCTACCAGGGTGGTATGAAGGGAGGGTCATGGACTTTCCACAACAGACAGATCTGCCCTAAAGCTCTGAGCTGGAACTGCAGCCAGATGTACAGCCTCTTGACACAGATGCTCAGAGGTTGAGTTCATCTATACCAAACCTGGGATTCACACGGATTTTCTTGAACAATACAGCACTGTAAACACATGTACGCGTTGTTAGCAATCGCTGCTTCCTCTTCCTCTCTTATCAAAGTGCTTTAGGGATTTGTCAGAGGAGTAAAACCACAAAGCCTTCCTTTACACAACTTTGGAACTAAAGGCTTTGAGGAAAGATATAACAGAATAATTAAAACTACATCTTTAGCATAAGTGATGCTTAGGGAGGCTTGGCATATTCTGGTTTGATCTGGCTGCTGCTTCTTAAACCCAAGCCGGAGGGACACACACATCTGCTCTGTCAAACTCCTTCCTCACTTGTTAGTATACATTACTGCAATTAGTAAAGACTGCATTACGTTATAAGCTCAAACCCTTCAGTTTTCCTTCATTACCACCGAGAAGCAACATAAAAAGGTCAGTCAGGTTTTTGTATTTATGTCTTTTCATAGGAAATTTACAGGTCATCACTGCAGAGATTTAACCCTACTGCAGTCAGCAGAAGAGATATGGAACTAGGAACCAAGGCCTGATTGATTTGCAGAATGAGGAGCAGGCCACTGGAGGAGCCACTAAAGCAAGCAGTGAAAATGTCAGTGCTATAAATGGGCCTGGAAAAGCCAACAGAGGACACGAGAACTCTGAAGCCTCAAAGATGAGGCCCACCAACATCTGCATTAGGGAGAAAGACATGTCAGCTCTGAAGGAAGAGGACACAGCTTCTAGGGAAGGTCCCCTGCATCTCCAAGCTGTTCCAGAAAAGCTCAGAGCAGAGTTGCAACTGCCTTCACAAACACCAACCCCCTGCCCCGGAGCAGAAGCCAGCTACTGTCAGGAGCTCAACACAAAGGTGTCATAACAAGGAATCATGAAAAGGCCCTAAGAAAGCTCGACATCACTCACGTGGTGTCACAGGCACTATCTGGCATTTGTTCACATGCCTTCCAGCTTCTGCCACCTATTAACACAACTCTGCTCACAACGGAGGGATTGGTTGGGGTGAGTTGGCAAAAGTACTTTGGGATGATAAAGTGTGTGCAGACCCAGAAGGACCGAGTTCACCTTGTTTCAGCATTGTGCTGGTACACTGTGTCAGGAAAGGTGCATCAGGATGCCCTTTGGCACGGGGACAATCAAACAAGTTCAGGACTTACAGGAGGAAAGTGAAGGCAACATCTCAAGGGACTGCTTTGTGAAGGAGGATAGAAATGGAGAAGCTTGGGCGGGGACAAGATCAAAGGCTTGGCATAGTTCCCCCCCGCCCCCCCCCCGCAACTCCAATCCCCTCTTTCCTTCCTGTGCTCTCACACACTGCTCTGACCTCACCTCTCCTGCCTCTCCCGCCCTGCCCCTGGGAAAGCTGCATTCAGCGTATGGTTACAGGAACACTTGCTTCAGTAGGCTCAGCAGTGCTCACCTTCCCCACCCATCCCCAGCCCTCTCTGCCCCTCGTGCCAATGCAACTCTTCAGTGGGAGGGGAGCTCTGTAAAAGAGGTCACTGGAATGACCCGGGTTAAGAGAAAAATGTTTAAACTGGAATTGTTACAGTGACCCACTTTAAAGTCCCTCTTCAAACAATAGCAGCAGCACAGGAGAAGCTACAGCCTGAGAGCAGGCAGCAGCAGCAAACAGAGCTTTTTAGACTGGCTTTTCAGAGAAAATGTTGGTGTAACTCCATCCTGAAGAGAAGGTGAACCTGGAGCTTTTCCCCTAATGCTAGACTCAGCCCACTAGACTTCTGAGAGACTACAAGTGGAGGGGTTCGCAAGACCTCCTAAGTCTGAGCCCATGCACCTCAGAGCCTTTTGCTATCTCTCATCTAACTCTCTCACAATAAGGTATTTTTTCATCCCTGAACTACAGGATGCTTTGGGTTGGAAGGGACCTTTAAAGGCCCCTTAAGTCAGGGCTCTCTCCAGTTGCTCCAAGGTGGTGAGCAAAGGGGAGAGGTCTGAGCTTCCTCCTTGACCAGTGAGCAGTAAGAGAGTGAGCCAAACCTTGAGGCCCCGCTCCCACCACACTGGAGCTGTCACAGAGCTGAACTGTTGAGCTCTACTTTGAGCCTGAGGAATGATGAGAAAGTAGCTAATCTTCCCTTGTCCGTCTGGTCCCTCAACTCTTCTGGAATCCAAAATGGCAGATACCCACTACTGCCAGCACTGCAATTTATTGACAATCATGGCTAAAGACCATTTCTGGAAACATACCCAAGTCTTCATCTACACCGTACTCACCCAGCAGGTTTCCAAGAGCAGCACTGCAGTAGCCCCAGCACCTCCTACAGCACCCAGGCTCCCTTTTGTAATAACCACTCTGTTGCAACTCCACTCACCTACTGCTTTAGGCTGTCACTTTGCTACCCCAAGCTTTCTTGTCCCTTTCTTCCACACCAGCTTCAATTTTAATCTTTTGTAAGACCTGCTCCTTTGGAAGGGCTCGGGGAGGTACCTAACTGTAAGGCACATGTACCAACAGCCACTGCTTTCTATTTAGCACAAAACCTCCCAAGAAAACATCACTTCCCCAAGATATTTGTGTGTTTTTTAGCACTGACACCATCAAACCTTGTTACTGCAGTACGACAGAACTACGTTTCTAGCCTCATTCGCACTTGATATCACGGGGACTTTCCATATGTTTCACGAAGGCTTGAGTGTTAGTTCTTTCCTATCTCTGCACCAAATCCACTACAAAGTAATGTAAAGCCAAAGGGAGCAGCTCATGCCAGAGCAGCTTTGTTTCACAACCTCCCGAGAAATGACTTTTAAAAACACAAGACATTCCACTCCTCAAAGAACAGGTGAGCAGGAAAGGTTCCCAATTACATTAACCTTCACTGCAGGAATATTACATCTGCCCTCTGTCATTAACAATGATTTCTCATAAGCAATCTTCTGAATGAGTCTATGTGTGGATTTTTCAACAGATGAAAAACTTAACTCCAACCAGACCTGAGATAAACCCCAGATGAGTGAGACTCAGTTGTGTGCAAAATCTCTAAGAAGGTCATTTGTAAAATGATTTTGCCTTCTGGACATCATTTCTCAAATTAATCCAAACTCTGAAGGCTAACCCTACCCAGCATTGCTGTGAGGCAAGGCAAACTTCAAAGCAACCTAAATTAGCACACAGACTGCAAAAAACTAAGAATTAAACTTTCAGATAGAGAGCAGTTCCCGACTCTAACTACAGCAGGCAAGCTCTACAAGCAACATGAGAGATGTAGAGACCTACGGCAAGGCTGGAAAAGCTTATGAACTTTGTCATGGAAGAGTGAGCAGAAGGGGAGCTGGGCCAAGAAATAAACCCAATGTGTTAAGAAAGCAGTGTTGTTAGCACAGGTTCAAGTACCGCTGCCTGGAAGGAAGTAGTACCAGGGCTCTGAAAAGAGATCACGTCCCAGCAAAAGTCTCTGACAGCTTCTGAGAGAAACTACTTCTAATGTGGGAGGTGGCACTAAACCAGAACTGCAGGGGAAAGGAAAAGAATGACAGAAGAGCAAGGATAGGAAAGACTAAAGAACTGTCATTGAGAAGGTGACTGCAAACATGTCAGTGAGATTCAGAAGCAACCTGTGCAATAGGACTCTTCTCTGCAACAGAAGAATCAAAGGAGCTGCTTCTAAAGGCATCGATTCAAATACGAGAGGACCCAGGAGACTGCAGTCCCATCCTGGCACAGGCATGGTCAACACATTCCTGCTTTAAGAGCGAGGTATTAGCAGAACATTGTTAAAACAAGCCAGTCCCTTCTTTCCCTCTAAGAGTTTCTTGTGATCCTCTTGCGTTGTCCGAAAGGCTGGAAAAGTACAATCATATTTATTGAAAACCTGCTATTTACTTATTTGACAAAGAGGCAAGAGGCTGCATTGTAACACCATTTGAAACAAAAGATTAGGAAATAATCAAAAGGTCAATTATTTTTTCTACTCATGTTTGACTTAAAGAGGTCTCCAGAGTTTATGTATTTACTGTAAAGAGGATTCAGCTTCCAGTTCCTGATCTACCTCCAAAGCACACCTAAATTTATTGACAATAATTAGTGGAAAAATATATCTAGCAAAATTTATTTAGGACACATGGAAAAGAATCAGTTCTATTCTAAAAGGTCTCATCTTACCTGTCAAGAGCTGGAGTTAGACGGTAATCTTTGGTTGCTGACAGGATGGCTTTGATCAGATTATCTGGGGAGAAAGGATGAAGACATTAGGAACAAGTTCTCAATCCTAATGCAAATGAAAGACAAAGCGACGTAAAGCATCTGAAGCAGTCACTTGGAGGAACTGAAATAAGAATCACATCAGGAATATACACATTAACTTGCATATTCCTGTCTTCTCTGGACAATGACCTTCACACACTGGATGCAAAGACACGTTATGTGCCAAATTCCGACGCAGTGTCCAAATGCTCTGCATGGAGAGTGACAGGGAACGAATGCAGTACAGTTTAAGGCAGTGGTTTTTACAGCCACTTCATGAGCTTGCTGATTCACACACACTTCAGACGGGAAGAGGCTGGTGTCACTGATGTTTGCTTTCAGACAAGCTTGTCTGCAGCTGAGCAGTGACCTGGATGCAGGAATGGAATTGGGTTAAAACTTATGCATTTTATTTTCCTGAGTTACTTTCAGTTTAGACTGAGCTCCTCAGTCTGGCTTTCTTCATGGCAGAATCCACTTAAAGCACCATAGCTGCATCAAGAGATGCCCATGGGAGCAAACCCCATGCTGATATCCAGAGAACGCTGCAGCAACCAAATGATGTAAGTTATGCAAGTGCAGACACACAGACAAATGAAGTGCATTAAATTGTAGAAGCACAGTGATTACACGTAAATAATTCTATCAACTGTGGAAATTTTTGAGTCCACTGCCTTCTAGATTTTGTCCTTTGTCCCAAATGTTTTCCACCTCTCTCCCTGTAAAGGTCCAAACTCCTGTCCAGGTCCAAGGAGCAGCAATGCTTTGGCTGGTGCGGTTATAGAAAAGCACCAGTAACATCAGAATGGCTTTACCGGGTCCAACAAAAAGTCCATCTGCCTCCAAATCCTGGCTCTAACTGTGGCCTTAAGACGACATCTAAGAGAAGAGGAGGAAGAAAGCAAACAGACATAATATTTGCCTGAAATTACCTTCTATCACTTCATTATTTTTGAGTCGGGTATTTCATGTATCAGATGTAGCTTCTATATATCTGGCAACCCTCACTCATTTCTCTCCCATGAGCTCGGAATCCTCCTGGATCCATATGGACATTCAATCACTTCCCTTTCCTGATGGTGAATATGGCTTCTCTGAGCTTCAGTTATACTGGAAAAGACTGTAAACAACTAGTCCCAATTCCACTCTCCGTGGGAGTCTAAATATCTATCATACCCCTCCCTTAAATGTATCGATCAACTAGTTCTAAAGTTCTTAGGAAACAACCAGTCAAAAGGAATAAACAAGTCTCATTTCTTCACAAAAGATTAAAAACCACACAGAAACATTAAGAAGACTGACCACAGGTGACTCTTTGCCACAAACTGATAGACTCTCCTTACGGCAGGCAGCACAGCTAGGGAAGTCCCTTTCAAATAAAGGGTTCTGGTTTTATCTACTACATCCCTCTGCAGAAACTACAGGAGGAGGGTGTGGGATGAACACACAAGCTGCAGGCAGCCCAGGTGCCAAACAGCTTTGAAACGCACACCAAGCTGGTGAGATACACACGGTAGACAAACGATGATGATAAACAGAAAACTCTGACGGGCACTTTTTGGTTTGGGGAGGTTTTTGACAGGGCATTGCTGCCAGCCCCTGCCAGCCATTACAAGTTGGGAGCTACGATTACCTTCAGATCATATTTTGGACTAAGGAAAGGCCATTTGTAGGGTAAAAGCAACTTCCTTAGCTAACCAAATAGTGGTTCCGTTAATTTTCCTTCATCTGAAGAATTTCTTTTGACACATTGGCAGCAGGCTTCCTCTCCAACAGGAAGGCCATTTCCCTAAGCTTGCTGCAACAGCAGCAGGCCATTGTGACCTCTGATGGCACCACGCCACAGTCCTCTCCTTGGCCTGTCTCATACATTGGCTTTTACTGGACAGCGTGCGTGTTACCACCGTTATTTTCCCACACTCTCAAAATATTGCACATCAAAGGCTGTGACCTCCCATCTACCAAGCTTTTTTCACGCCAGGTTTGCTCTACTATCCACAAGTCAACACCCCACACTACTAGGAGGCCATCCATTATATTATATTAAAGCACATTAAAGGAATACAGTTGAATAACGCACTCAAAGAATTCTATTTTTCTCATCTTGCCAGCTAATTAGCTAATTAATTCCTCAGGAATGAAATAAGATAATACTTTAGGATATGGCAGCATTTGGGATGGGGAGGCCCACTGTCATCACTCATAGAGAAAACACAAGAGAAACAAACCAATGCTGGACATTCTGTACAGGTTATGAAAGGCCAAATGGGAGATATCTCTTCAGCAGTCCCCACAGTCCAGCATCACAGGGCATCCAAGAAGTTTGGAAGTTGTGCACGTCACAGTGTTATCCTTCAGAAGTGCCGAATGAAGCTCAATAAAAGACAAAAGTACCTCACTGCAAAGTGTTGACCTGCAGCAGGAATGAAGGTGGCAGAGATGACCTCAGTGCCAGCTCATCTAGTCTAGCAGCCTCATTGGGAGCCAGGAGCAGGAGCCACAAGCACTAATAGGAAAAGTTATTGTCCGAGGTAGGGGTGAGGCACTAGATCTTTTTGAAAGAGCTTGAACTCTGCTAGAAGATGGACACTACGCTGCTGCTGAGCTGAACACTTGCATTTAACACCTTGCTCACTAGGACCAGGATGGAAGGACAAGATCTCCTTCTTCGGGTAAGGTTTGAAGGATCAGCAGATGCTGCTGTGGCTGATCTGCAGCCTTCCACAACACGGTGAAGATAGCTATCATGGGGAACCCCTGGCAGCACCTTCTACCGCAGCTCCACAAGGTGGAAGGTGACTTGAAATCACCACTGCCAAGACTTCTATCAGTGACAGCAGATTAAACACAATCAGGCACCAGGAAAGCAGGGGTGAGAAGCTGAAAGGGTGATGAGCGCAGTCTGCCTTACACCCCTATGTACAGAGAGATAATAACGGGGGGAACTACATGGTACAAGCGCTACAAAGAAAAATTCCTTCCTGTTTCCAGAAACAGGATTAGTGCACAGCCACCAGCTGAATACTGATCTGTCAAGGACTGAAAGCAAGTTCTGCAAGGACAAAATAAAGGCCAAGTCTTCAAGACCTGATGCACTGAGACTGCACCAGTGTATGCACAACATGACTGGCATCCCCATGATCTAGGCAGTAACTGACATATTCTACCTTCCCGCAGTAGCTTCTGGGCAGATCAAAAACAACTGTTCTACGTAACAGTGGCAGAAAGGCTACCAAACCAGTTTTGATATCTCACACACTGGTGCTAAACTTCCGAATAACTTATACTAACCCATCACCTGACTTAGTGGCAAACGCAATCAGCAGCAGGCCTGGTGTGCTGTACCTTGGCCACAGAACCCCTCCACCGGGGTGGGCCAGCAGTGGGAACAGCTGGCACCCAGGGCAGCAAGTTCCTCCGGAGTAGGGATATTCTTAAGGGAGAAGGGTAGAGCTCATGACTGGGACCTACCTGCATTGAACACGGCAAACAAGGAACAGAGCAACCCAAGAACTGGTGTTTCAGTACATTCTGTTCCTGGGAACTGTCAGCTTTTCTTCATTCATCCACCCATCGATTTTATTTTCTGGATTTTTAAAGGGCACCAGTTGCGTACAGCCCTTGCTTTAACATGAACCCATAGCTAAAAAAAAAGAGATTGTTTTATTCAGGCAACAGCTACACAAACAATTTATTTTGATTTTTTTTTTTCCCAGATGGTTTACCCAGGTTGTGAAGAAACCACAGCATGGATGCAGACACAATGCTAGCCCAGGCACAACTTCTCTCTTCCTTGGCAAGGGAGAACAGACAGCAAAGGGTGTGCTCCGCCGTGTATACCTGTGCACCAAGGAGGGGTCTGAGTATACATGTTCTGACTACTCCAAAGAAAAAAAAATCCTTCCTGTTACAAGCCAAAGGTATGTGTGCACTCACTTCTCTGATTGCAGGGCCCAGGCACTCAGCCAGCTCAGGCATAACAGAATTCATTAGCTCAGACACATCCCCATTCAAACAGGCCCCTAGTTTTCTGAGGGACATTTCCTCAATGGAAATGTTTCAGCTACTTTTGTTCAATGCAGAAGCCCAGCAAACCAGCCCAGCAGACATGTCTTGTCTCAGCACCATATGCCCAGAAACATGAACCACGGAGAGCACTGTGCAGAGACCTGCAGGGCTCCATGGAAGGTCAGCTCAGATCAAGCAGAAGTTATTACCTGCCATTCATTGCTGGCACAGAGGCGGCTCCCACAGATCCAGCAGCTCCATGTCATATTCACCCCAGACAGGGGTTGCTGGCAGAGCTGTACCATGGCTGCCTTGCACTCTCCACAGCACCTTCTGACATACTGAGCACAGAGCAGCTTGGGCAAAACCATGCCCTTCTTCCCTGACACTCTCCTCCCATAGCCAGTATGGACAAAAGGTGAATTCGTCTTGGAAAAGTGTTTAATCTTTGGCCTCTCCCCAGCTGCCAAGCAGGCAGCCCAGCAAGTGCTAATGAGCTGCACATTTTGTGAAATACAAACCTTCCAGTGGAAACTGAATCCAACCACCAGACTCAGCTCATACAGATCATCCAACAGCCATTTAGCGGCGAGGGTTTTGGTAACCACTCGAAGGCTGAGTAAACCCAACAGCCATACTGCTTCCCCCGTACTGCTCCTCCTCTTCATCCTCACCATATTCAAGGCAGATGTTATCAACACTAAATCCTTCCTCCAGTCTGCAGTCTGACAGTGATGTTGAAGTGTCCTTGGCAGTGTCACCACACTTCAAGCTACAGCTGTTACCTGCCCTGGCAGTGGCACACAGCAGCAGCTCACCGGCAGCCCATATTTTATTTGTGTTACTTCCAACAGTTTAAGTCAGAAAAGAGCAAACTGTAATGCAGCAGTTCTGCTTATCTGAATCTATCCGTGTGGTAGGCGTAAGAACACAGTGCACACATGTGTGACCTAAAGGGAGGAACATTTGTGCTGTTTAATTCTAGCTGAAGTATTAGGCAAGTGAACTTATTCCAACAGTAAAAACATGTGGCTTTTATAGAACTCCTTCAAGTCAAAGGCTACAAAGTGATAGACACACACGCACACATCAACATACAGCAGGTATCAAAATGAGTCGGAAATTCCCTGCACCACCTTTTTTATTGTCCATCTCCTAACTGCATGAGGTCTGCACAAGAGAAAGCAGCTACAAAGGCTTCCACAACAGAGAAGTAAATTGCAAACACATGAACTCTCTTTCCAAACCAGTAACTACGAACTGTAGAAATCTGTCCCCAGATCACATCTGATGTGTCAATACAAGAGAAGGGTTTCTTGAGGTCATTAGCCATTGCACCAGAGTAAGCTACCAGGTACTTTACTTGAGATACACCTTACTACCAACAGGACTTAAAACTGTTGGTACTTCCAATTTCCCAATACTTCCACTCCTGATTTTTACTGCTACTAAGAGCAGAGGCATACAGCGTTGCATAGACACAAAACACAAAGCAAAAGAAAAAAAACAGACCGGATGCACGGTACCTCCCTAACCATTTTAGGAAAACCTGGCATTTGTTAAATGTAAGCTCTGTAAAGCCCTTAAGGCCTTTTTTTTATAACAAGATATAAATAAAATACATAACATTTGGACTCTTCATTTACATGGTAGCTTTGGAGCTACAGGGAGCTTCAGGGATTTTTTTTTTTCCTTCAAGCTTTTCTTCACAACCAAGAGTTTGTTGGTTTTTTTTTTTTTCAGAATATTAGCTTAGTTCCCAACATAATCCCAGGGCTTGGAAAGTTGGAACATTAATTTAAAAAACAATCATGCCAAAAAAATGGGCAATGTTTTGCAATAACCATGCATTGACCATTTTGATTCAAACTCCAGTTTCCTGCAGAGGAAGCAATGAAGCCTGCAGAAACAGGATAATCCACGCCACATGGAAACAGTCCTTTAAAGAGTCACAATGTGCTGTCCAAAGACAAGCAGGAAAATAAATACAGTTGTTAGAGAGGGCTGTTCTTTGTTGCTTCACTTTTGATGCCCATTCACAGGTGGCCAGGCAGTGTCTTCAAAAACCTCAGTAACTACTACAGTGAGTTCCAATTCTGACCCTTGCGTAAGCATTAAGATGTGGCACTTCAAAAACAACATCCAGAGAAGACCACTCTAGGAGGTAAAAGATGGAAGTAATATCCACATCTCCAACTGCACCTCAACACTTCTGTGAAGCACTCCAAAATGGAGTCACCCACTTAACTGCAAACTTGGGGTTTGAGATCTCCCTGGGGCACCTTTCTCTTCCCAGTGGGCTGGGAGAAAGATTATTCTTCAAGCACACTGAAGAGCAAAGCAGCAATTTTGATGGTTGCACTTTCATCAAGAGAGCTCAAGAGCGAGAGCTGATTTAACTTCAAAAATTTTTAGTCTGGAGAAGAGAAGACTGAGAGGGGATCTAATCAATGTGTATAAATATATGAGGGCTGGGTGTCAAGAAGAAAGGGACAACCTCTTTTGACTTGTGCCCTGCGATAGGACAAGGGGCAATGGATGCCAGCTAGAGCACGGGAAGTTCCACCTCAATGTGAGGAAGAACTTCATTCCTATAGGGGTCACAGAGCACTGGAACGGTGTCCCCAGGGAGGTTGTGGAGTCTCCTTCTCTGGAGACTTTCAAGACCTGTCTGGATGCGTTCCTGTGTGGGCTGCCCTAGATTCCGTAACCCTGCTCTGGCAGGGGGGTTGGACTCGATGATCTCCGGACGTCCCTTCCAACGCCTGACATTCTGTGGTTCTATGAAAATTCACAATATAACTTCACAGGTATCACGCTTCCCTTTAGAGGCACATCATTCAGTAATGAAAAGCTGATCCTCTGCCTCTCCTGTAACTTTTCATTTCTCTTCCCTTCAACATTCTCAACATTTAATTTTTCCAGGCTATAAAATCAGCTAAATTCCCTGGAGAAACAGCAACATTTTTTACAGTTATATTCCTAAGTGATAATGGCAACTGTTGCCAGTTCTGGTCATATGTAAAATTCTAGTGGAAACTAGTTCAGAAATCTCCCTCAAACTCAAGAAGAAACAACAATCTTGTGTTAATGCCTACTCTGAATAGAACTAATGGCTCCCCATGCTTGTGCTTCTTGCTTATTTATTAAGGGAAGAACACAAAAAGAGCAACAACAAAAAAATTGCTCCGAGTAGGAAAATCATCCGTCCAGAGTACAACTAACAAAATAAGGAAATGGTGGGGAATTAAAGCAGAAAAGAGACCCCTTATTATCAAGCAGACCCAGTCAAATGTAGGGAAGGTATCTGCCTGTGATAATCCAGCCTCTATAAAGAGCTGGAAGAGTTGGTTGCAAAAAGCTTAGCTTACTTCTCTGATAGTTTTTCTTCAGGGCAGCTGTAAATTTCAATTATGATGTCCAAGTGAATGTTTTCTCAGAGATAACGTATAGCTCATGCCAAGAAAGTTAATGTGTAAGAAAAAGCTATGCAAGAAAAGAACACACACAAAAAGAGAAGAGATGTTCTCCCAGTAACATTTTGCTATGCCAGCTTTTGCATGCCTGAAAACTCAACATTTTCACTGAAGGCAAATGACCTCTCTCCCCATGAGACCAGTGAAACCACTGCTGTAACATGGTTCTTCCCAGAAGCACTAACACAAAAGAAAACATCCAAATAAAACCAAGTACAGCAACAATTATCCATTGCACAATACATCTATTAGCCCTGGGGCTCTGGGCACAGATTTGATTTCTTTGTCACCAATTCTAGATGTCCCTCTCGTATCAGATAAAAATAGAAAGTCTCCTGGCCAGTAGTACCCACTACATTTGATAAAACACATTCTTAATGTGGTCTTATCACCATGGGGGAGAAACTGCTTCTGATTCCCGGTGGGAGGTAACCTCTGAGGTGGTGACAAGACAGTCACTCCCTAAGAAATAAATATCACCTTCAAAGACAAACTGATTCAGGGCCAACAAAGCAGCCTCTCTGTTTAAAGCAATCGAGCAGGAACAAAGGTAGAAGTGAAGACTTATAATTACTGCTAAGCAGTGACACAATTACTGACTAAATGCATGGAAGAGATATTACATGGATCATGTCTGTTTAGTTTTTTAGTGTGTGCTGTGCCATATGTTTTCACTTAAGTTCTAAAAACACTGCAGTAATTCTCCCGTCCTCATTACACAGAGAGGATGCCAGATACTAGCTACTCTCTCTTATGAAAACCTTTTCTATTCTTTAAGCCACATGTACTGAGAAATTCTATTAATAGTCAGGTATTTCTCCAGTCTTGTTTGTTGCCCTTCTCCAAATAACTCTTTCCTTGTACTTTAGCTACAGAGGTAAACTTGGGGAGGAGGCCCTCTGGGATTAATATCTCACTAGCACTATAAACAGTTTTTCCATTGCTTTTTCATTGACAAATTTAACCCTGAAAGCAGTGACACGTGCTAGAAAATCTCTACAACAATATGGACAGAATGTGCCTATTGGTACTTCCAGAAGTTACACTGCTACAAAAGGGTGCAAACACAAAAGAAGAAAATTCATTTTAAAATAAAAATAAGTATAGAAATAAAAAGTCTCCACGTAAATCATTTAAGAACCTGAGATTGCTGCAGTCTCCTTGCTCTCCACTGAAAAGGCTGCAAGATCAGACTTGGGGGGGGTGCTGGGAAAGAAGAATTCCTACAGGCAAATTAGAGCCTTGCAAATGGTGAAACAGGGGAGGGACTCCCACATCCCAGTTAATGCCGAGACAATAGCCTGGGACACAGGACAGTGCTTGGCAGCCTGAGCTGTTCCCCACAGGACGTCTTGAGATCCGTAGCTTTTAGAGTTCCAGATTCTTGTTACTGTTTGTTCCTCAACAACTCTTACAGCTGACTAATTTCATCATGTTCCTGAGTGATATCCCTCACTCCACAGTGGCTCTATGCCCACTAAGAAAGCAACTGGCAGCAGGGCAGGGGCCCACAGTGCCCTACACAAGTCCATGCTACTGAAGTGTCAAGCACAGTCCCCGAGACTTGTCACTAGGGCCAAGAAATATCCTCCTCTATAATTCTCACGCATTCATAGGGCCACAGGCTAACACAGGCCAGTGACCTTTCTCGCTAGGAAGCCTGGATACAGCCACCCTCTGTTGGTGGGGCGGGGGAAGAAATTAACCTTTCTGAACAATGAGCTCAACTGCCTTCAGGACCAGAGGATAACCAGTTCAGTTATTAATAGAGACAGAGTCATCAGTTCAAGTGCTTGCAGTGGCACATCCCATTTCTAGACTTTGTCAGGTCACATAAGTAAGAGACAGCAAGCTCAACATGGCACTAACAGTCTCCTTTTCTAAGGTAAGTGCAGTCAAATATGACACTGGCCTGTTTGACAACACAGCCATTCTTCATCATCTAGAAACCTTGCTTCAGATTCTGGAAGATCACTTCATACGCTCATAGCCAGATGCAGAAGTCCCTGGCTGAAACCTGAAGCTGCTGTTACACAAAAGGCCAAACTAGATAACTTGCACTGACCTTTGTGGTGTCAAAACCTAATATCCTCATGCCTCTTCAAAAATATGAAGTATCTCTTAATTTATTCTCTGCACACAGAGAAAGTAAGAGATCCCACAGAGGCCTACAGACACCTGTAATGAACGCAAGGACACCTTCTATCTGCTGCATCAGCTCTAACACTCCTGACAATTCTCAGCTCCACTTTTTTCCCGGTTGCTGAGGATTGGGATCAATCCTTGGTCCATATCTTTGGTCAGGAGAGGTAGGGTCAACAGATACAGCATGTACTAAAACTCACTGCACATTTATTTGGTTTAAGAAAAAGGTACAACTGCTTCTCATAACCTCCTCCTCATCTCTTCCTATCCCCTTCTAGAGGACACCCAGAGAATACTGTCTGAAAAGAGTCTGCACAAGACTTCCTAATGCATGCCTCATCTCGGGAAGTCCTGTTCATAAAGCAGTAGGGTCACTGCCTGCTCATGCTTGTGCTTCTTTCATTTAGCAGACAAGCAATCACTATGGTGGTTAGCCAATCACAGCAGCAGCTCCCAGTCATGAGATGTGCATTATCCCCACTGCAACAGTCCACTGCAGAACCAGCATCATTCAGAAGAATGTCTAAAAACTTTTATATTCAGAACCAAAGTCACCTTGAGGGCTTCTACACACAATTGCTCTTGGAGAGCGTGGAGCACTCTGGCCATAAACCCACTTGCACAGGGTAACGACCACATCAGGAAAGGACCAATGAGAAAAAAGAGTGAGCACTCTTTCTCAAAGAGATACTATCAAGCTTTCTGTGTTATCCTGAGTATTTTATAGCATCTAAAGATGGAAGAACTGTCTTCACAGTCACATTCTTTTTGAAGGAAGTTAAGATCCCTGATGAATTGTGTTGAAATGATCAACATAGAATCATAGAAATGTCTGGTCTGGACGGCACCTCCAGAGCTCATCCAGTCCAACCCCCCTGCTGAGAGCAGGGGCATCCTCAACTAGAGCAGGGTGCTCAGAGCTCTGTCAAGCCCCACCTTGAATGTCTCCAGGGATGGGGCCTCAACCAGCTCCCTGGGCAACCTGTTCCAGTTCTCCACCACTCTCATGGTAAAGAACTTCTTCCTTACATCCAATCTAAAGCCACTCCTTTTTAATTTAAATCCACTGCCCCATGTCCTTTCACTCCAGGCCTTTGCAAACAGGCCCTCTCCAGGCTTTTTATAAACTCCCTTCAGGCACTGGCAGGTGGCTGTTCGGTCTCCCCAGAGCCTTCTCTTCTCCAGGCTGAACAACCCCAGCTCCCTCAGCCTGTCCTCATAGGAGAGGTCCTCCAGCCCCCTGACCATCCCTGTGGCCTCCTCTGGCCCCGCTCCATCAGGTCCATGTCCTTCCTGTGCTGAGGGCTCCAGAGCTGGACGCAGTATTCTGGGTGCAACATACTGTATGTCCAGGAGACATAACACCTTCTCCTAGCTTTTGCCTAGCCCTAGGGAGGGATGTCCCTCCTTGTGTAGGGAGGTTGGACCAGATGACCTCTAGAGGTCCCTTCCAGCCGAAAACATTCTATGATTCTGTATGATCACCTTTAAAGAGCAGTAGTCCTGCCCTGAAAATTTCTGAGCCATTTCTAATCTTGTACATGTAATTTATACAGACATGTTACTCCAAATTAGGCAGCTCAGTAGACAATGCTCCTCTAAAGCTGCTTTCCTCTAAAGGTTTCAAGACTTGTTCTTGCAATCTTGAAACTGTTCTTTCTTGGACCAGTAAACACCACATGATGGATAAAAATGGTCGTCTTTCATTTTATTTTTTCAGAGACAAAGCAAAGAAAAGCTCAGCTAAAAGTCTGAGGAATGAAGAGAAACTTTAACATGAGAAAGCAGAAAAGGTAGATTAGCCTCCAAGCTGCTGAGAACCTCTTTATTCCATAACTTTCATACTTCCAAGTTACCACAAGCTACGTTCTAGTTTCTAGGAGTTTCTTGGAACATGCAGCATTACTGAAAGCAAGCTCATCCTGCAGCTACATTTCACACCAAAAAAACCCAACCAAAAAACACCATTTTGCACTTGGACTATACCACAGTGACTCGAAAAGGCTGGATGGTATTCACCAAAGTTCTCAGCAAAAACTTCCCATGACCAAGCCAGCTACAGTCGGTGCCTATAAACACCAACCGCCTTTCCCAGTGTGATGCACATCAGAAATCCCTGCTGATGCTGTCACAGGGCTTCCTAACACACAGAGCAAAACTCCTGCCCCGTCTGTTTCAGTCTCTCTACACTTTCTCAGCCACCCAGCTAGTCTTTTCCCATGGACATCCTAGTTCTGATAGTCTCCATCTCGCACTAGCACGTGACTTGAGCTCCACGCTGCCTGCCTGGGTGAGTTGTTTGGATATCATTAAGATTGTCCTGATTGAAAGCCCTAATGAGGTGCTGATCCCATCATCCAATCACTCAGCTGAGCCAGACTGCATCCTGTGGGATGGCCAGAAAAGACTGATGCAAGAATTCCAAGGGATGTGTAACATGAAAGGGGGCCATTTGCATGGCCAGGACTCACAGCCTGTCAGCACAGCCATTAGAAATCTTGGGCTGCAGAGATTTATAATTCAACCCTCCCACACACAGAACTTGCTCCAGACTGAAACTTGGCACAAAATTCAGTCCCAGGAGGGCATTAAAAAAAATAACCCATTCAACGGTTTCCGTCCCATGGCTTCAGCTCACAGCCACTTGAATAATGGCAATTTCTCAATTTCTCTTTTTAACTGAGGAAATCCAATATAAAACACCAGATTTACATAACATTGCAGTGGTGATACAAGCTGGCAAACAACCCAGGGAGAAGGCTGCCAGAGCCATTCTGTCATTCCCTTTTGGTGAATTTCTCCATTTGGATTCAGTTTAACGGAATAGTTTTTATTAGGTCTAGCTGACATCATGTGCAATCTGCAAATCCCACCTCCACATTGGCCAGGCAGTTTGCCCGAGCTTTGTACACCTTGTGTGCCTGTTAGAAGGGGACAAGCAGCCTTCCATTTGCTGCCACTGTTAATTTTTTTTTGGCAAATTCTGCTGGGCTTATTTAGAGGACAGTAATTAGTTGCGTATTGAGCTGCAAAAGATCGACTGGACAAGGAGAAGCCATATACAAAACAAAGAAGGGAACTGATGCAAGCCAAAAGAAATCCATCAGTAGAGCCCTTGATTTGACCAGAGATTGTTCTGACAACTACCACACCTGCTTCAAGGGGGAGAGACAGACCTATGATGGCTGCAGTCCTTTCTCCAACAGGTATTTCAATTCCTATGTAATCTTGAGTTTGTCAATGGAAAAAAAAAAAAAAAAAAAAAAAAAATCTTAGAAGTTGATCAGTGTCACAAACATTTCTTAAAAAATACATCAGCCTTTGGGAAGTCTGCAGCAAATCCCTAAGATGAGCATCAGCCTTTTGCTCCACGACCACTCACCCAGAGAAGCCTTTGGTGGCACACGTGGGATATCAAGGAACTTGATATCATCTGCTGGGTGGGCCACTGGCTCCCATCTCATCAGCACCAGCACCACCCCTGCTACCCCAAAGCATACCTGAGACACAGTCCCTGCTGCCACGCTCCAGCTGGGGGTCAGAGCATATTACAAATCATCACCAAAGCTGCTGAACAGGTTTTTTTTTCCTATTTGTTACACAATTTGATAAGTAGCACAGCAATAAGATAATTACAAGACTAAATACTAGAAGAAGAAAATGAAGATTGCCAGAAGATCAGTGGTGAACCCCTAGGCTCTAAAACTCAGAGAGGAGTCTTTTCTGTCCTTTAGAGAATTACTGATTTAAAGGTATTTTAAAATCAGTTTGGACTCTCTGCTGCTGTCAGCAAAGATGCTACAGGATGATACAGCAGTCAATGTCAAAATGCCTCTTCCAAAATGTTGTGGTAGGTCTGTATTGCTGTTGTTGCTCTGACTCTCTCCATGCACTATGACCAGCCTTGGTCCATGGTCCAGACCAGTCCATGGTCCAGACCAGTCCATGGTCCAGCTGGAAAAACCCTTCTGGGTTTCTGAGAGCCACGTGGATGATACTTCTCTTGAATAGGGGGAAAAAAAGCTGATCCCAAGGGACCACCTGAGCTTTCAAAATGGAAAAACCAGATGAGGCAAGCACCTGCAGAACCATCTTTTTTTTCCCAACAGCTGTACAGTTTTCTCATACCTTGTCCTTTAATTCCAAAGGGTGGCACAAAGTCCCTGATACGCGCCCATTTCCTGAAGGAGTCATCCAAGAACATTGGTGCCGGCTTTGAGAACCTGGGAAAACCAAAATTAGAGAGAAATTAACTCCTGAACTCAGAAAGATAAATTTCTGTAGGGAGGTTGAGAGAATTTGTACTGAAGTACTGATCTGACAATCTCACTGCCAATACGGGAAAGATTTTACTTATACCCAAGGCTGCCTGCAGTGAAACTACTCTGTCAGAATTCCTGCCACGAGGACACTCAAATCAGGTCACGAGCTCAGCAATCCCTTCCACTCCATAATTTAGAACTTCCCCGCCACTTTTTGACCATTTAGCTACAATAAGTTGTATATTTCAACCACAGTTTAGTGAGTTTTACTTCCAGCTTTGTAAGCAGAAGCCAATTTATGTGCTGTCCTCTCAAGTATGTGAGAAAGGGGCGGGGAAGTTGCCTTTGCTTTGTTCATTATGTACCTGCGTGCTGCTGCGTGGAGCTGTGAACACGCTGAGCAAGGGCAGGTGGAGGGCAAGGCTGGGGTTATCTCTCTCACGGCTGCTTCTGCCTCACTCATGCACATACACAGCAGCTACTGCGACACAGGCAGCAGAGGAAATGGTTCAGAAGTCACGAAGCAGCACTTTGCTTACAGAGAATGGAAATTCAGGACACAGATGTAGGTGTTTTCTTCTGCATTCATTAACATACAAATGACTCGAGAGAGGTCCCTGCCAAACCAAAGAGTTGTGATCTATCCAAAATCACTTACAAAAAGAGAGAACTAGTCCTTCTCAACTGTGTCATTATGGAAATACATTAGCCTAATTACACCCTCAACAGACAAAAACACAGCAGCTACTAAAAATTGCCTCTTCTGGAAACAAATAGTACAGTGGCCAGATAGAAGGAAACAATTAGCATAGGAAGTTACAGAAATACTAACTCTCATCTGGGATCATTTCTGAGTGTTTCAAGACCACTGCTAGAAAATATGCTAATACTGCTAGAAATCTGCTCATTTATCACATCAGAAGAGTAGCAGGGATGGTCTGGACCACAGCATGCTACAGAAATGAAGAGGGAAATGCGGTGTGTGCCGAGAGTCAGAAAGCACATCTCCACTGCAGCCATACTGCGAGGGCAAGCAGCGATACAGCCTGGCTAACCCAGGTACTGGTAGCAGGACAGATGCACTGCACTGGTTTAACCCTCCCTGCAGGCTGTTTTTGCACTCGGAATGCAACTCCGTGCTACTGAAATCAGGTAACTTCTGGACTTAAACTGCTTGATTTAAGATAAACTCATCTACATTATGCCACAGCCAGGTACAGAGCAGCAAGTTCAGATAGCAGCACAGTGAGGAAAGGAGGGAATGGATTCTGAATGATAAACTGCTCGAAGCACAGTCCTATCACAGATGCCCAGTAAATCAGAAGTTGTAGTAATCTCTGGGAAGGAGGAATAGAGACGAAGAGTATTTAACCAAAGAAGACGACTCACACTCACCCATGCACACTGCTTCGTAGCCACTCATGCGATCTTTAGTAAGATCATCTGTAACCATAAAAGCAGGATGCACAGGTTACATGGCTCATCTAGAAGCAAAGGAATGTTTTTCCAGAACTGAGGATGCAAAAGGATCTTTTATAGATCAATCTGGGAAAAGGTGGGGAAGATGTGTTAGATATAGTAGAGCTTCTGAAGATCTTAAGTAAAAAAAAAAAACAGAAACACCACAAACCCCACAGACCAATTAAAAAAAAAAAAAAAAAGGAACAGGATACACTAATTCTCTGAAAATACCCCAGTAACTTCAATAACTTGACCAATTAGTTCAATGTTTTTTCAAGCATCCTGGTGCTCTGAAATATAAGTCTTATGTTACACTGGTAGGTCTCCAAGGAGTTATCTCCCCTCCCTTCCAACACCAATAGCAGGCATCTTTGCAGGATTCTCATACAAAGCAAAAGCTTTTACAACCCGAATGGCTACAGCCCAGATGTTCAGAGCTCTTTCTTTACAGCTACTACTTGAACTAACAGCACAAGGTAGGTCCCACAGAGTGGCCCCCATCCTCCCCAAGCAGTTGCCACAGTGAGGGGTGATGGCACTGCCTGGGGGTCACCAGCACCTTTGGGCTGGTTTCTTAGGTGACCGAGCTACTCTGGGTGCTTCTGTGACATGCAACCTTCAGGAAAAGCTTGGATGTTTCAGAAAACATATGATCAGGTTTTAGCTTCCTCTGAATAATCAAGAGGATTCCCTACGATAATGCTACAAAGCAGTGCAGCGTAAACAAAAATGAGTAGCCAGAGGGGTTCGCTCATTCAGGCGCCCTGCATGAGAAAGAAGGTACAGGCTGTAAGATCAGGCCTAACTCAGCAGTTGGTATCATTTACAAAGGCAATTAACTGGTCTGTCTGCAAGCCATACACCAGGAAAATACAGTTGACAGTAGTCTGACGTGGAGTTGGAGTGCCTCTCCCAAATGCAGATTCCCCATACAAGGTGCCTGGTAAAAACCAGGGGGAAGGTCAGATCCCCTTGGGACTCCCTGGGCCCCAAGGGGGTTCCCCAGAACCAGCCGAAGCACTAGCAGGACTGATCTGATGCTCTGTGGTGTCCCTTCTGCACATGACAACCAAGGGACCAAAAGTGATGCCCAAAGAGAAGGGGGAAGTGACCACTGGCCTTTTTATTGTATTTGCTACAAGTAAACGTAGGGATTTTTCTAGCAAAACCACAGCCTTAGACCACATACTATTCCTTGGTAATACCTAACACGACTGTACACAGAGCCAGGGAAACTGACTTTGAATTCCTACTTTTGCTTCATTTAAGAGGGAGAAGGAACAGTTTTGGGGAAAATATTATAACCATATGGGGGGGAAATAGGAGCAAATTAGAGGTTATTTAACTCCCATAAATCTTGTAGGTAATTTAATTTTGGAAGTATTAAGAAATCATGAATGCTGTAAGCTCATGAGCTATGAAAAGTGCTTTGCCACCTCAATAAATAAGAGCAGGCCAGGACCGGTGTCCAGCAGCGACATGGAAACACTGTCTGCCAGGCTCTCCAGGAGCATGGCTGCTCTGTCTTGGCTCTGGTGCATTGTAGGATCGTTCAGGGAGTATCAGGATGTGTCTCAAACAGGCCATGGGAATGCTCTCTGCAGAGCACCTAAAATACATTCCAAGGAATGCGTGGGATTCTGTCAGATGGAACAAATAAATGTTTCTGAATGATGTGAAATTGTGTATCTACAGCAGGCTGCACAGGGGATGCTGCATTTTACCAGTCATCCCTCATGGTGACCTAAAGGCAGGTTCGCTTGGCTGACAACCACAGCTCCAGAGCTGAAACAGGCTTGTGATCTGTTAGCAAAGGGCACGTCGAGGGAAAGTTTTGATGTTTCGCGTTTTCATTGTAAGCACTTCCTCTCTACCCCACCTCAAGTTTGACACCGGATGTAATGCAGCCTCAAAGGGCACAGCAGCCACGAAAAGATGAGAAATCTGTGTGCTTGGGGCACATGCTTACAACCTGCGTGATCTGGAAGGACAATGAGAAGCATCTCAAATCTCTAGTTTGAATGGCATGCCTCAGTAAAACAGCCAATGCCATCTGAACAGGCTCACTGCTGGGTATGACAATTCTGAGGCACAGCCCAAATCTCTCCCAGCTCTCAAGTTTGCGTTCCTTTTACAAAGACATTAGTAAAATCTCTAACACAATTTGTCCCCGTGCACAGTGAAAGGAAGTGTACTGCCAGAAAATGATCCTGAAACGGGAATTATGTACACAAGAAAGTGTGATCTATATTGTGCCTAGGGGACTCCAGCTTATGTGACAAAAAATTACATTTCCAGTTATTTTCTCCCTGACAAGTAAGAAGAGTTCTGACTCCAAAACAGTTCTTCCTGGAAGGCTGAACTAACCTGCCAGAAGCTCCCCAGCCAAGTTTTCCAACCGTTTCCATTCTGCCCTCGACACGGAGACGCGTTCAGAGCCACTCCTCCCAGGTGGGTGCTGAGGTGCCGAAGAGCAGCAGCAGTAGCCTCTAATCCTAGACTAGCACTACTGCTATTCCAGGTAGCTACCGACCGGTTTCAGACATTTAATCTTGACTAGAATCTGCTTCCTACTCTTACCTACTGCTTCCAAAGCAATTGAGACATAAATGTGTAGAAGAGAATAAGCTAGACCAGAGTGAAGGTAAATTAAAGAAACCAAATGATAGCCTTTGGCTTTAAAAAGGAGGGAGGAAGACAAGGCCAAGCAAGTCTCAGGAAGAGTAGAGATGATGGCACCACGTTTCTAGAAATCACAACACTAAGGAAAGGCAGATTAGCAGCCCCTAAGTTCTGCGGGCTCATTTCTCGGATATTTCCTTCCTTCCCACCTCCCCTTTAAGCCACCCTGCCCTTTTTTTGCTTCTTTACTCAGGGAGAATCAGCAGTGAAGCAAAACTGGAAGCTGAAGGAACAAAACCCGAACGGTGCTAGAACCTAATGTCGTACGTAACCTGCACGTTGCATTTGTAAACAACCTTTTTCTTTAACACATAAAAGAATGATTTCTTTGTTCTGGCATGACTGTTATCTTTTGTTTGCTTATGCTCAAAAGCATCCACAGTTAAACAGAAGGCACAAATATCTACCAAGTTTAGTAATAAAGGGTCAAAATACAAACTAAAGCACTCTAGCACAGAATAATTAGCCCTGATAGAGGCATTTGTAAAAGTATGGAAAGAAAATCTAAACTACATTTTCCTTTTTCCCTGGTGAGACCTAGATGCACGTTCTCTCCCTTGCCTCTCTCCCCTGGTGGAGCAGCATGGTGTAGTAGGGTACGGAACAAGGAGGCCTGTCATGTCCTGATTTCGTGTTTATTATTGACATTAATCCACTGTCAAAAATCCAAGCAGCTCAAAGATTCCTCAAGCAGTTGAAAAACTTAAGAAACTCCTTTAATAAGGATTAACCCCATCCTACAACCAACATACTGCTTTTCTTAAATCAGCAAACAAATGAGCAAAAAGAAACCCGGAGGGCTGCCAAAGGGGAAATCTTTAACAGTAGAGAGCAGGCCAAAAATTAAGTCGATCTTAGCAAACTGCAGAAATAGTCTAAAATAAATCAGACAGTATGGCAATGACAACATGGCACTGAAGAATGGTTGGTCAGTGCATTCTACCGTTGCTGATTGAGAGCCCTAGCACTTCTTTTGGAAGAGACAGGGAGCCCTGATCCCTATCCATCTTCTCCCATGTTATTCATGCCTACAGACCCTGAGTGTACCTACAGTTGTCCCTTTCAGGCTGAAAAAATCCACAACTCCTTGGCCATTCTCTGCAGAGATGCCACTGAACTACACAGCTGCTTTGCTTTGTTCTCTGCCCTTCTTGACCATCCCTGTTTTGTCCATCCCTGAACCGGTGCAATCCCTTGTTCCTTCACAGGTCTGCAGGAACCACCATGGGGTGTAAATCAGGGTCCTTCCTTCCGACAGGAAGGGGCAGTCAGTGCCACAGCCACTCTAAAACACGCCTTTGGACAGGTTTTATTCCACATGCAAAGGAAACGGAGGGGCTGATGAAGTCCACTGAACAGAAAGCTCTCTGTCCACGTAGCAATTGCCCCAGTTACCCCAGGCTCCTCCCTGGGAATCACTGCTCTGTACCTTTGGGGCACTCTGGAGCACTGTCAGCCCTCTTTGCTCTCTATCACCTCCCAGGGTGTTTAAACTCATTGGTACAGAGGCATTTTCCCATTGCCTGCTCACTGCTCTATTTAGAGCCAGACCAGCTGCTCCAACAGATCTTAAAAGGCCTCCACACACTGTGCTGTGGTTCATACGCAGAACATTGTCACACTACTGCAGAAAAGATAAACATCCTATCACGACTGAAAAATGGAACTTTCACAGTTAATCCTGTTAAGCACTCCTCTTTATGCAGGATGGGAAAGCGTCAGCTCAAGGATAATGCCCAGTTCTGGGCCTCATGCAAAAAACCATGAGCAAACTGGGAAAAGGCCGTAGGAGAGCAGTGAAAATGTCTAAGGTCTAGAAAACATGATCTCTGAGGAAAGCTAGAAATAAATGAGTTTGTTTAGTCTAGAGAAGGGAACATTGAAAGAAGACACGATAAGCCGTTAAATATTACAAAGCTGCTGCAAAAGAGAAAGGTACTATCTCCATATCCCTGGTGAATAGAAGTAGCCCTGGACCTAAAATGCAGCATAGGAAACTTAAACACCAGAAAAAGGTTTCTTATGCTTGGGATTACTAGACATTGAAATCTATAGCCTGAGCGTGGGTTACAGGACTTGCATCAACTGCATTGGTTTCAGATTTTACTGCATTATTTTGGAGAACAATTTTACATCTGTTAAGCATGGATTAGACATAGCTGTGCCTACTTTTAAGAGGGAGAACTAAAGAGATGATCTTTGGAAGCTCTGCATAGGTCTGTTTCTGTTTAAACCACTTTCACAGTGGGCTAACATTGCTAGGAGGTGACCAGCGTGCTGTAGTTGGGAATCAAGAGCTACCCTTCGGACTCCTTGTGCTTCTTGAGTATTTACCTTCATATACAGTAATCAAATGTCAGTACAAACCCAAGTGCAGATAAGCAGCACATGGATTTTGCAAGACTGCTGCCTGCCAAGCCTGCTCTCTGTTTGTACCCTGCACCTTTGTGATAAACAGGAAGACACGTAAAGTTTAACCTTTCTGCAGTCATTAATATCTCGGGCTTACGCAGAAACCGAGGCACAAAATCAAAGACTGATTTAGTATCAGCTCAGTCCCTCCTGGTAACTGACTGCTTTCTGACATGCATCAAGTCCAACTAAGTGTCCTGAATAGCTTACCTATAGAATGCAAATAATCATTATGGGGACTGGAAAGGTTTGAGGTAAACTGGAAATATTAAAGACATAAATAAAAACAGTTTCCTTGCTCTGACAAAATCCTCAGACTTTCCTACCAATTCTCCAAATAGTTCAGACACAAACCACACATGCACACACAAAAACAACAAGGGGCTTAGATGCTTAGTTTAACTTCTGACTTCCTTTGGCAGGGATGGGGGTGTGGGGGGGAAGTTTCTGCCTTGTCAGAATTTTATAGCTTTGTCCTGACCTGCCTCACGGTGCAGCACTTAACAAAACGCACAAAATTTGTCATTGTTCACCAAACACCCTAATACCAAAACACATTTATGTGAGGGTGAAAAGCTGACTTCTAGACAGCACAGAATGATGTTAGCTTAAAACCAATTTCAATGTCATAGTTTGTTTTTCATGTGTTATTGTCAAAGATGCAAGATTGAATTACAGCCAGTTTTTCCTACCAAAAGCCAGGTGGGGTGTTCAAGGCCTCTGAGGGAGCACTGAGCCAAAGAGATGAGATTACAGGGTATTTGGAAACACAATGAAGGTGAGCAAAAGCAGACTGCTATTATTGCCTGAGTTTTCAAAGCCTTCTGTGCAAATAAAAAATAAGCTGAGGAGGGAAGGAGAAAGGGTCTGATCCTTCTCCATAGCAGAAAGAGTTAGCTCATGTGAAAGATGCCAGCCAGCAACTCTGCCAGATGGCCAAAGTTTAGGACAATTACATTCCTGCTCACCTTCCACTGGGACAAAAAGGAGACTGCAGTGTCTAATGAAAAAGCATAGGAGAGCAGTCATCTAGACTAGCTACTGCTGTGCAACACTGCACTCCTAAAAGGCAGGGTGTCCATATTTTCTGATGAAGATCTCACATACATTCCAGAAGACTGCAGGTGATGGGAACAGTTCCCATCACCAATCTGCTGTCTTTCGCCATAGCTGCTAATGAACCGGTCTGGTAAAATGCTGCGAATGCACCTTTATAAAGCCACCTTACTGTTCTCTTTATTGTGCTTGCAGAGGAAGGTGAATCCACAGCCATGCCACTGCCAGCAGTCCCCCCCACCCACTGCTCTCATGTCTGACCATCCCAAGCTGCCAGCACTCTGCTGTGAGAGCACATCAAATTGCACATCACTGTTTCAAAAGCCATTGATCTTGTTTCCTCCCACCACATTATTTAGTGTATATATCTATATACATGTATATCTATCTCGAGGTTATCCTACTGTAACAGACCAATTTTCAGATTTCAAAGCATTAAAGGGAATAGTCGAATTTTTAGCAGCCTTTGTAACAAGTAACAAGGACGCTGCAGAAGGAGCCTGGAATACTTCATTCCTCCATCTAAACCAAAGTACTCCCACCATTTTTGTGCACGTACGGCAAGAAAGATGAAAAGAAACTGGTACGTACGTAGGGGACAGGATGATGATGAAAAAGAGCTTTTCATCACCAGCTAAACCAAAAAGGCACATGTTGTTTAGCACAGCCAAGCACAAGCAGAGCACAGATGCGACCGCTCTGCCGAAGTATGGCAGGGGGATGCTGCATGTAAAGCAAAGAGCTACTGAAGCTGCAGAACAAACGGCGCAAAAGTCAAATCAGTATGACCTGATCATGATACAGTCAGCTGAAGATGAAAATAAGGTCATGAACATTTCAAAAGGGTAGGCTCCAAACCAGCCTTGCGATGGAAGCTGAGGAAGGCAGGAAAGTGCAAAACAAATTACTTGACATGAAGCTTGGTCAGTTTAGGAAAGGGTTGTATGATTCGGTGTCTGCACAGGCAGGGGACTGGACTTTGTAATTCTGTTCCTGAATGCCTGATGTTCCTTCACCTCTGGCCTATTGCTCTTATCCAGGTCAAAAATCTGCCTGGGGCAAAATTGTCCCACATAAGTCTTACTGGAGCGAGGATGCTGGCAGAACAAATGTCAATGTTTCGAGCATCGTACGTTTCGGAACCTAGCCAAAAAATGCCATTAAGATTTGGAAATTATTAATCTGCTGTGAAGTGCACATCACAGCATTAACAGGGGTATTGTCAGCTCTCCTGGTTTTCTTGCATGCAGTGTACCTCTGGGTACATTGGTTCTTCATATGACACTCCTGGGAGAATATCAGTTTTCAGGTTAATAAAAACACCAAAGCAAATGAAAATATTTTCCTAGCCTTATAGTTGGAAATGAGACCTCAGTAAGTAATAAAGGCTCAGAAACCTGAGGAAAAATAAAAAGAAACTATTGTTTTCAAACTGCAGGCATCTTCTGTCCTGACTCATTATTACGGAATATTTGTAGGTTGCAATTCTCATCAGTGCAACTCCCTACAGTGACTTTAAGGTATTTGAGAGAAAGCCTCCCCAGTGAAAATGCAGGTGAAGGACAAGCTGCTTTCAGACACAAACAGGAAATGAAAGTAAAACAGTAAAAGTGAGGAGAAAAAAAAAAGTCTGTAGAAGCTCTTGCATCAATCGCTGCCTACAGCATCCAAGACAGGCAGATAATTAAACGCAAAGAAACAAAGACAAGAAGTAAATTGTTCAGCTTCTTTGTACACCATATAAATTGATGCTCAAAGACAATCACACAGCTAGTCCATTGTGATGTTTCTTAGAATTTTTTGTCTGTTATTTCCAAAAGATTTTTTTTTTTATATCGTCACAATCTGGGTTTGATTAGCATAGCAATGACAATATCAAATCAAGTCTATGGTTTTGTTGAGAGAAGTGGAAGATATAAACTAGAAACGAGTGAAATCTGGAGTGAAAACAAGGGGCTGAGAGCAGGGGAGACGCTGGGCAAACACAGGTCTCTCTGAACATTATGGAATTGGATTAGGCTTTTTTGGTTGGAATCCACGTCATAATTTGCACCATTCAGAAGATGGACATTCTAACTGAAAAAAACCCAACCCAGTGAGGGTGGAAATATTCTCCATTGCACAAATTCCTAACGCCTAAACAATTTACCTTGGCATGCTCCTTCTTGTAGGAAGTGGTTCAAGAAACCGTTGTGTGATTTTCAAGCGTGCCTGGTAGTCAAGCAGTGTAATTCATCTGAGTGAAGAATTCAGCTTTTTTTAATATGAAGTGGAACATGATAATATGACTTTGGGTGCCATCTCTCAGGTCCAGCCACCTGATGTGCATTTGTACAATGGATTAAAAAAAAAAAAAAAAAAAAAAAAATATCACTCCTACTCAGATTAGTATCACTCACTGAAAACCAGCCACAGACAGATTACAAAGGTTCTGTTAATGAGATCCGGATCAATCCCAATGGGAAAATTTCCAGATGTGCTTCTGTTACTCTGCTGCACAATAGACTTCACATTGTAGTGGAGGATGAACTGGAGGCAGCCAGTTGTTACTATTTAAGGTTCAGACAGAGGTTTTTTTCTTCCTTTAACCAGATGAAAAAACCTCCAAGGATTTTTTTATCTCACAGGCTCTGACTGGGAACTCACACAAAAAAAGGACAATTCATGGAGAATCATAGAATGGTAGGGGTTGGAAGGGACCTTTGGAGCTCATCGAGTCCATCAAGTACCCCAAGTGGAAAGAGTTTTTCCAGAGGGGTCTTCTCCTCCCAGATGCCAGTGCCAGCAGGTCCTTCTGTAACTGAAGGTAATGTTTGAAACTGGAGACATGGACCCTGTTCCCAGTTTCATGTAATTCTCTGTCACCTTATTAATTCCAGCTCTTAGCTGAAGAATGATCTCTAAAACCAACATGCATTAAAATCTTCCAGATAATATCAGCACTGCTTAATAGAAGCTTCTCTCCTTTGGTCTCATAGTTTTAAAAATAAACAAGTATTTTAACAAAACAAGCAGAAGACTCTGAGCTTGTAAAACGTCTTTCTGGGTACTCCTTTCAGAGATAAGACACAGAGACTGGACACTGAAGAAAATTTCTAAGAGGCCACCTGACAAAACCGAAAGGATTTATGGTCTCAAGGAGCAAGTGTGTGCAGCAGAGAGAACCGCAAAGAGTAGACAGCCTTTCTTCATCATCCCACACGGAAAGTGTCTGGCTTGAGTTAAGAGATTAGGCAGGGAAGCAGAGACTGGAGGTGCGACTTGACTACTCTGACAAAGAAAAGGACCGTGAGCCATGCTGACCTTGCCTGTTCAACTTGCAAAACAGGTGCAAAAAAGACAACCCATCCTCTCAGCCAGCACGCTTACTGGCCTCCTCCGACCAGGGTCCTATGCTCTGTTGTGCCCCCAAGTCCCAGTTCAACACGCACTTGGCAAGAGACCGTGCAGCAACAACAGCATTCATAGCACTAAATTCCCAAGGGCTCTGCCCCAACACTTGATGGACACCTCAAGCACAAGGAAAGTTCTTAAAAGCCTGCTCGCCACAATGCTAAAAATGTTTTGCAGGAACTGATACACTCCCCAGTTCACCGATCAAAGCAGAGAGAATCTCCCAACTATTGTTTTTGCCCCACCTGAAGAATGGTCCTCCTCGTTCCAGGATGGAACTTTCCAGTGAGATAGTTCATTTCAACAAGTTCCCACAAGAAAAGCCAGGAGAAAAAAAGGATGCTGCTGGTTTATGCATTTGAGATTTATGTTAGTCACTGAAATAAATACTAAATATTATTAGCTACTAAAGGAAATGTCTGCGGTGAAGATGAGGGGATAAAAACCTCACACAAATACGCCTTCTCTTTCAGTACTCTTGATAAAGAAACCACTTTTCCTACAGCTGTGGGAAAGAAACCAAGACATAACAGTAAAAGTTAAAATTACACGTCTTTTGGCTCTTATCAAAGGGAGCTATTGCATATGGACAAAGTGCAGAGTGATCCCAAATCAAAGAAGTTCCAAGTTCCAAACCAAAGACATGCTGCAGGCATATTCATCACCAGCAGTTGTATTTGCTCTTGAGTATTACTACAAAGAGCCAGGAACGTTGCTGATCCACTACTTTTGTCCCAGTAGCAATGGGACTCGATTGTGTGAACTGCCTTCAGCCTTTACAGAAAGCATCAGTAAATTCACTCCTGCCACTGATATTCTCCCAGTGACCCCCTCAGGCAGCCCAATATGAAGTAGCTTCAGCAGCGACGCTGCCAGTTGATGCAGAAATCCTGCCACACCCGGGAGTTTTCCATACCCTCTGTGAGTGGGTGGAACAAAGCACAGAGACTGACCTTGCAACCCAGCATCTCCACGGATCCATCAGGGAACCACAAAAGAAGTAACTTACTCTCCGCCTCAGCCTGGAATTCAGTCTGTTCACTCTATTTTCTTAGCATCATCCAGTTTGGGTTTATTTTCTCCTTCTTTTGTTTGCCTACCTGTGTTTGTCTAACCACTTAGTTGGCTTACACAACCATTACAGTATTCAAGTGCTCCCCAAACAATTTACATCTGTCATAGAGAAGGTCTTTGCGTTTTCATTCCACTTCTTGAAAGTTTTAAAACGAATTCCATGAAGGTATTAAACTTTTCACTCCAGGCATTTTGGAGGTAGACATGCTTGGTGTGACATTACAAGACATCTCGCCATTACAATGACAAATTGCAGTCATTTTGTTCTCATTTAATCTTACTTTTAACAAAACAATCACCTTGGTAAGAAAAACTGGAGACAGTCATGAAAGCTCACGGCCTAAAAAGTGAAAGCTTTGGAATGCACTGGCAAAAGAAAACAACGACCATAATATAAATAATCTTAAATCACCAGCTATTTCTAATATCTTGTAATCTTAAGTACTTCTACCCTCCAATAAATCAACAAATACATAGTCACTTCTTTGGACTTACAATAGAAGAAATAATAAGAAAGCTATGGTTCAAACTCTCAGGTAAAGCTTGTTAAAAAGAATAACACAAATTTATTATTCAAAGTCACAATAAAATCCCAGAAAACATTTTGACTGCCCTTCCAATTTTTTCCCTAATAGTTACTTCTCCAAAACCAATTTCCCCCACGCTAGCTCACGGTGGTTAAAAAAAAGGTAAAGGCTACAACCCCATCTACTTCAGGATATGGTGAAATTTCCCTCCCTAAACAGGAAAGTTGAGTATCCCTTGATCTTAATGACAACAGAATCAGCAGATTTTCATTCACCAGCAAAACAGCAACGCTGTTGGCCAAAGGAAGAACTTCCCACAAGTATTTATGGGTGCTCTTTGGGCAAGTGTTTAAACAGCCTCCAGACAACCCGTACAGTATCATCCCACGCCTCATCTCTTTGCCTCTGTGACACTCGTGCTCAGCCCTCCTGAACTGTGCCTTGCCTTTCCATTGGACATTTTCCTTTTCCTGGCTTGCAGACTTGGCAGTGAAGTTCACAAGTGACACAACTGTCAAACCTGCAGATTCTCACGCCAATGCTGTGTAAACATCACCGGCTAAACTTAACAAATGAATGCAGCAAAGACTTTCAGAGACGATCGGCACTTTGTTGAATTCAGCAGAAACTCCATAGTAACCTGTCTTCTGAACAAAGCAGGTCACCCACGTTCCCATGCTTACCTTGCAGTGATAACTGTGGATTGTTCTCAGCACGCATTTTCCCACTGCCACAGCCTGATACCTGCTCTGCAGTAAGGGTTTTCATTTTAGTATCTTGGCCAGTCATGAAGTGAAGCAAATCAGCAACCTCTCTGGTGATATCAAGCTTTAGAGGCAGCAAAACAAGCCCACTCCATTCAAATTTTATCAGCTCACCTTTGAAAAACGGCACCCCTAGCTCTAAGGATTAGTATCTCCCATACCAGTAGTGACAAGGAGTAAAATACAAGAGTAAAAACCAAGACTAGGTCGATGTGCAGCAGTATCAACAAATTGCTTCCAAACCTGCCTGTGGCCAGCAAAGCCTTTGCTGTAGAATCTGTGACAGTGTGAGCTCCCATTCCCACCTACTCACGACTCCTTCAGACATTGGCAGTGTGCTTAATGCTGCAAAGCACAAATAAGAACAAACTTTGCCTGCTTTGCTTACTGTTATCACCCACTGCAAGCTAGCATGGCTATCTCTTGAAAGGCACACGGAGAGCCTGGACGCTGAGGGCATAGATCTGGAGGCCCTGCAAGTGTTAACCAGCAACACTAACCCCAGAGCAGGGGCACAAGGATCAGAGACTTGTCTTTTCTTAGTAGTTACAGTTGCTGCATCAGAACTGGCTCTCTGAGAGAGGAAAAAAAACCAAAACTGAAAAACAGTGTTGCTTCATTTTCAGTTTGTTTTTTTTTTTTTTTTTTTTTTTAAGAATTCATTGTCTTGCTTGCCCACCAGTAAGGAAAATCCTACCTAAAGTTGTGAGTGAGACTGTGCTGGGTCAGCTCAGAGGGCAAAATCTCTTTTCCATAAATGGCAGTAAATGGATGTCCAAGGTAAAGCAAGAACAGGGCAAAGAGATAAAATATTTCCTCCCTAGCACACAGCTTTCAAACGTTTTCAGCCGAGTGGATCTCCTGACCTTGATGGAGTTTGTCTAATCAGTAACCCCCCTTTCTCTCCCAGCACTAAATCTCTCACAGAATCACAGAATGGCAGGGGCTGGAAGGGACCTCGAAAGATCATCCAGTCCACCCCCCCTGCCAGAGCAGGGTCACCTAGAGCAGCTCACACAGGAACAGATCCAGGTGGGTTTGGAATCTCTCCCGAGAGGGAGACTCCACAACCCCCCTGGGCAGCCTGGTCCAGTGTCTGCCACCCTCACAGTGAAAACATTTCTCCTTATGTTTATGTGGAACTTCCTCTGCCTCAGCTTCCACCCATTCCCCCATGTCCTGTCATCGGGCATCACCGAGAACAGAACAGAATGGCCCAGGTTGGAAGGGACCCTAGAGATCATCTAATCCAACCTCCCTGTCATGGGCAGGGATGCCTCCCAACTGGATCAGGGTACACAAGGCTCTGTCCAGCCTGGCCTTGAACCCCTCCAGGGAGGGGGCAGCCACAATGTCTCTGGGCAATTTATTCCAATGTCTTGCCACCCTCGTGCTGAAGAATTTCTTCCTAAGATCTAATCTAAATCTATTCTCCTTCAACTTAAACCCATCTCCTGTTGTCCTATCAGTCAATGCTCTTGTAAAAAGTCCCTCCCCAGACTCCCTGTAGGTTCCTTTCAGGTACTGGAAGGCAGCTCTTAAGTCCCCCCGAAGTCTCCTCTTTTCAAGACTGAACAATCCCAGCTCCCGCAGCCTGTCCTCATAGCAAAGGTGCTCCAGCCCCTGGATCATCTTTGTGGCCTCCTCTGAACGCGCTCCACCAGATCTGTGTCCCTCTTATGGTGGGGACCCCAGAACTGGATGCAGTATTCGAGGTGGGGTCTCACTAGCAGAGTAAAGGGGGAGAATCCCCTCTCTTGACCTGCTGGCTACGCTTCTCTTGATCCATCCCAGGATGGGGTTGGCCGCCTGGGCTGCATGAGCGCACCGCTGGCTCATGTTCAGCTTCTCATCTATCAACACCCCCAAATCCTTCTCTTCAGGGCTGCTCTCAACCTGCTTTGTGCCCAGTCTGTCTTTGTGTCTGTATCTGTGTCTCCTTCAAATGCTCGTCCAGACTCCTCTGGAATTCGCACAGATATTTTGCAGCCAGCACATGCTTTGGCCAGGAGCTGCCCAGGTACATGACCTGATGCAGGAAGAACTGAATCTTTTTTTGTTCTGTTACGTGGAAATAGAAACACATTATGCAGAAAGACTGTATCAGTGTTTTTCCCTTCTACCTTTTTTCCCTGTAGTAAAAGCCAAGGGAGAGTCCAGCACAGGTCATCTAGAAGACCCACCACAGAAGATGAGATCTCCCTCTGCTTTCTTGCTTCCTCAGGGACATATGTTTTTATCTCATTTGTTACAGACCCAGCTGCCTCAGCAATCACATTGCCTCCTGCATCCCCCTTTGTCCTCAAGGTCTTCCCTTACTCCATTCTTGGGATTTTGTTAGCAAGCTTCAAGAAGTTTTGTTTCATGCAGCTCTCATCCGTGAAGCACACTCTATCTCTGTGCAGTTGAAGCCTTTAAATCTATTTCTTATGTTCCCTACGTGTTCCTCAGATTTTATCTCCCAAAGCTCCCTGGTGTCTACCTCAGGCTGCTTGCTCTCACCTACTAGGGTGAGCAACTACCCCTTTTTGGCCTAGCAGAGCACTTAGCAACTTCTAAATCAGAGAGTTCTGCAGGAAGAAGTCTCTCTCCCATCACACAAGTTGTCCAGCCTCCTCTTGTGTTCACACAGGGCAGCTTTCCTTAAAATGTTTGGTAGCTGTAGGTGGGTGGGAAGTTTCCGATTTATTGCATGTGACTGAAAATCTCTCTCGCAAGGTAGTTCCCAACAGGACCACCAGAAATAAAGTGTCTGTAAAGGACTGAAGGGCTGTAGGCACACAGTGAGCCCCAGCTTCTGTATGGGAAACCATGGCATGCTCGGGAAGTGGTCCTGGCTTCCCACCGGTGAAGAACATTTAAGTTCCTCACCTCCGCAGACTGTACTGAACAAGAAGCAGTAGTGATGGCAGCTATCAGCTGCTTCAAGGAGATTCTCTCTTGCTCTTTCAAGTTGGCCAATGTACTTCAGCAGCTGCAGACAAGGAGTGCAGCGTTACCTTTCAGAAAGACGTATTTCATAAGGACATGAGGTCTATCCCGACACAAATGACGAACAGCCACAGTACTCCTCTTTACCCACTAGATAGCGTGGGAATAAAGCTCAGACACAGGACAACTGCCTCTGTAGCAATGTCCAGCAGCTGTCAAAGAGTTGGCATGTAAACAAGTCAGGCACAGGAAGAAGGGAAGCGCTACAGCAACCCTGGCCAATTGAGCAAGTTCAGTCTCAACGTGACTGCGCAGAAGGAGGTGACCATACAGACGCTCCCCATTCCACTTCATGGACAGGTCTGCCTTGGACATTCTCCTGTTGTCTCCACTGACCTGCAGGAAGTTCAGTAATAATTGTACTCTTTGATGTAGTAACTCCAACTCTCGACCCAGTCTTGTGTGGGAAGTGTTGAGGAATTACCTCTGGTAGAAATTGAAATAATTCAGCTAATTAACTGAGATTAGATTAGCTAGTAGGTTTGGGAAAATGCTATGAATAAGATGTGTGCAGCTGCACATGTTTTTACTCAATTACATGACAGTAGGACATGTATTACTTCAAGCATCCAGCTTGAAGAGAAATTAACCAAAGCAGATAAGCAATCCCACATAAAACAAAAGCCAGCAACATACTTCCCACAAAAGTAAAATAACTTTCTGCTAAGCGACAGTGGAATAAACTGACCAGAGACAGTTTCTCCCAACCACAGTCAGCTTCAAAATCAATGCCTTAAAAACCAAGTATTCACATTTTTACTTTCCCAAACCATCTGCTGTTACTACAGCTGCTTTACTGCTTGTATTGTGTATGATGATGCATCTCTCATTCAGATCCTACCTCAGTAACATCCACAGACCAGTTTGAAACATGGTTTACTCATTTAACTGAGAGCTGAGAAGGATTAATATTAACACAATTTACTACTTTGCTGCCATTCACTGAATTGCACACATCTGTGGTATTTTCTCTGCAAACTAAGCACACCACATTTTTTCCTCACACAGAACCTATCCCTCTTAGACAGTCTGTGATTTTATTTTGGAGTAGATTGGCAAGCAGGTTTCAAAGAAGTGTGCAGACACATGGGTCTTCTCTACCACTAACTCTCCTTAGCAAGGAGTAAAAGAGGAAGAGCAGAGGACCAAGGCCTGAGCTCTCTGTGGGTCTCCTAGAGGAAGTTTAGCAGAGGTAAATGTGAAAGAGCTCTGAAGAACCCGTGTGGGAATGCTGCAGTAGGAGAAGAAGAGAAGAGACAAAGAAACAAGGGAAACCCAACATTTTGAGAAGCACCAGCTCAACAATGGTAAAGGCTGTTGGCTGGAACAGCCTAAAAGATTGTCAGTGGAGGAGAAGCAGCAGCTATAAGGTAGCACAAGGAAAGCAAGTAAGCTGTCCTAAGTGATGCAACAGGTCATACAAAAATAAAAAAGGCATCGAATTGTGAGATCTGAGCCATTCCATACACAGTAAAACTTCACATAGGTTCATGCTGCATGATTGTCAGTTATAGGAGTTGTGCTGGTCTGTGTCATACCATGGTCATCTACACGTTCAACAGTCTATTTTTAATATTCCCTTTAAGGAGTTTTCCTGGTAAGCGAGTTTATTGTGTTGTGGTTTCTCAAGTTCCTTTGCAAGTTTAGGTAAGATATTTACTCCCTCCATTCCTGCAGCTAAAAGTCTGATTTTAATGAGAGATTGCACTTTTTGGTTAGCAGCTCAATCATTACATTCCTGAGCCTCTTTAAAATTCCAGTCCAGGACGGGTGATTTAGCACTCACTGGTTTAGCAGACAGAGACCACAGACACTGCTTCAGAGAGATTTTACTGTTCTGAAGTTGGTTCCTAAGTGTATGGAGCTTGAAAACAGAAAGATAGGAGGTCAGATTTATAAACCCACAACACGAAGGAGAGGTAAGGCTTGAATCAGACACAGTCTATCTCCTTCCCATCTGTACAAAGGAAAACAAAATGCCACTATTTAACCTCCAAAAAATACTTGCTGCTATTATGGGCAGAAGCATGAAGAAGAATAAGCCCTCCAACTAGTTTTAGTCATGGCTTCTACAATGCTCCACCTCTTGATCAGTGGGGTTCTTTTTAAATGGTACAAGGGTGTAATTAAGGAGAAGGGAGGGAAGAAGGAAGGAGGGAAGGGAAGGGAAGGGAAGGGAAGGGAAGGGAAGGGAAGGGAAGGGAAGGGAAGGGAAGGGAAACTCAAAGCTGAATAAGGCCTTTATCCAAGGTATCTCTGAGAAAGAGCAGAGACTGTAAGACAAGCAAAGATGAGGGTCCTGGGGGACAAGCTGAACATGAGCCAGCATTGTGCCCCTGGGGTAAAGGTGGCCAGCAGCCCCCCGGGCTGCACCAGGCAGAGGGCAAGGGAGGGGATCGTTCCGCCAGCTCAGCACTGGTGAGGCACTGCTGGAGGCCTGGGTCCAGTGCTGGGCTCCCCACTACAAGAGAGACGTGGACATGTTGGAGCAAGTCCAATGAGCTAAAACGATTAAGGGATTGGAGCATCTGCCACATAAGGGGAGGCTGAGAGAGCTGGGATTGTTTAGCCTTGAGCAGAGAAGGCTCAGGGGACTTTTATCAACATCCATAAATATGTGACGGGGCAGTCAAGAAGGCAGAGAGACTCTTCTGAGTGGTGCCCAAAGTACAGGACTATCTGAAAAAAATGGAATACAGGAAATTCCATTGGAAGTAAGAAAAACAACTTCTACTGTAAGGATGGTAAAACAATGGAACAGGTTGCCCAGAGAGGTTATGGAGTCTCGATTTGGGGAGATATTCAAACCCCACTGAACTTAAGCAAACTGTCCCAGCTGACTCTGCTTTAAGCAGTGGGGATGGACTGGACCGTCTCCAGAGGTCCCTGCCCACCTCACTTAGTCACTGATTCTGTGATCATTCTCCCCACAAAGGAAGGAATGTTAAAGTTGTAAAAGCTCAACAGCTCAATTCCTATCCAGGTCAAATCCCCCAGAATGGTAGGGATTGGAGAGGACCTCTAAAGATCATTTAGTCCAACCCTCTTGCCAGAGCAGGATCACCTAGAGTAGATCACACAGGAACAAGTCCTGGCAGCTTTTGAAAGTCTCCAGAGATGAAGATTCCACCACCTCTCTGGGCAGCCTGTTCCAGGCTCTGTTACCCTCACGCTGAAAAAGTATTTCCTCATGTTGAGGTTGAACATCCTGTTTTTCAGTTTATGGCCATTGACCCCAGTCTGGCCACTGGACACCACTGAGAAGAACCTGGCCCCATCTTCCTGACACCCACCCTTTAGATATTGATCAGTACTGATGAGATCCCCACTCAGCCTCCTCTTCTCCAAGCTAAACAGACCCAGCTCTCTCAGCCTTTCCTCATGTCATAGGTGCTCCAGGCCCTTAGTCATCTTAGTGGCCCTGTGCTTGACCCTCTACAGTAGTTCCTTGTCCTTCTTGATCTGGGGATTGCAGAGCTGGAAAGTAACAAGGTTCTGAAAAAAAATCCGTTTTATACAGGTGCTATAATTCTTGCTGACCTCAATCAGCCTCATCAAGTGGTAAGATTACAAAATGGAATAAGAGGCATTTAATTTGATCAGTGCCAGTAGCTACTCCACCGACCCAATACCTGGCCAGTGAGACCTGGTGGAAACTGGACTGAGGGGTGTGACTATAGGATTTCATCTTCTGGAGCTCACAGCTTAAACGTGTCATTCAGCAAAACTGGAAGTGTGTAGCTTTAATGTCATCCTGTTCCTAAGGGGAATATTTACCGGCCATAAACCACACAAGGATAGTTTGACCAGTCAAGGCACGTGTCTAACTGCAAATCCCTAAAGTCTTTGAGCTGTGGGCACCCGTACCCATTTGATGGAAACTGCTCCTTTCAGTTGATGCTGAAGAGAAATTAACCAAAATGGGGTACTGTGAGCCACAATAGTTCAGTCAAAGGTGTCCGGTGTCTGCCCGCAGCATTTGACACCTTTGCAGTTTGAGTGAAGGGGTAGGACTGGTAAATAACATCAGCTCTCTGGGACACAATGGGAGACTGTGTCAGGAGGCTCAGGACTATCAGTCAGCCAACAGTGCTGCTGCAGGCAAGGACGAAAGGACAGTGACAGAGCACAGATTAAAAGAAAAAGAAAGCCCAGCACGTCCAGCGAGCGTGCACATCATGGCACTGCTGCAAAATGTTGTACTGCAAAAGAAACGGATAGTCAAAGTGACAACTACTCCTCCCTAATGGCTTATTTTTTTAAGCTACTCTTCAGCACAGTCCCCTGACAACCCAGGGAAACTGTAACACTTATGAACTAATAGAAACTTGCAGAACTAACGAGTATAATTAAGGAAGCTGCTTCACTTTTGTCCTCATGTCAAATTAATAATTAAACAATCTGCCAATCCCTCTACTAGTCCCAATAACTTTATAAGAGATGTGGCAATAAGCAGAGAGGTCAGGAATTTGTAAATGATGCAGCCCAGACGTGTGATCTGGTTTCATAATTTGGACCCACGGACCATCTTGGCCAGCACAAAGCAGAACATTTCCTGAACCCAAACACACTGAGGGAGCAATAGGGACTTCAGTTCATCTGATCGGGGTTTCATTTCTACATCATTTCAGCATCAAGCCAGCTGCTCTGGCAAAAGGTATTAAGCAAGAGACTGCAAAAAAGAAATAGCAGTCAGCACGTGGGTTACACTGGCAGCTAGATGGCAGGTTTTATTCTCCAAGAGTACTTACCAAAGCCCAAGTACAAAAAGATCTGAGGCCAGAGCCTCCCAGGCATGGAAAGAGCCTGTGAACATCCAAAAAGTGGGCAGCTCACTTAGGACTCTAACAATCCCTGTCAGTTTCAGTGATTTAGCCAAGTTTCAATCCCACATTTCAGTGATTTAGCCAAGGCTGTCCAACCCAGAAACCACTGCTGCTTCTGCACAGAACTGCTCTTCATCCCGAGACTTGCCCCTCCCGCTTCCTAGTAGCCACCCAAGAGCAGGACCTGTTAGCTTCTTCTGGAAGCACGTTAGTCTGCTTAGCCCTTGCTTCATTATCTTTCCTTACCTGAATGAACGAGGAAGAAAAGACGAAGCTAATCCCTTGTGTGCTTGTGAAGTAGGTACCACGTCCGTTACACTTATTCCTAAACCATCTATAGCTTTCTTGGACTATTTTCTCTTGAACAGTCCTATGACAAGACTGACTCAGAAACTATTTTGAGAAAACTTTTATCAGAACAGTTCAACCATTACTCCACTGCATCATTTGAAGGGATGGGCAGCATGAAGGGTGCCTTCCTATCTCCATGTGAAATTTTGTGCTTTAGTAGGTTCCAGTGATTGAGGTCAACATTTTCAATAGAGAAAACTGAACTCTGGGTATCCTAAGTCAATTTAAGTAAAATAAGTCGGAAGTATTGAATGCATTTAGCTCCTACAGCTCTGCAGGGTGTATAACTAAAGAATCAGACCTTAAGGTACATAAAACATGGATATAGACTAAACTTTGGAAATGTTGGTTTAAAGTCAAAGATTTGAAACTGATCACAAAATAAACCAGAGTCAGCTTGTGAAAATATTTTCTACACATTTTTTTCTTAGCACATTTATGCCACGGCAGTATAAAGCACCATGCACACAGCAAAGAATTACTGAGTTATGGCTTCGTTGGGCACATTCTTCTGTCTTCTAAAATCAATTTTTAAAAGTAACATTAATATTCTATTGCAGTGGTGGATGCATGCCCACAACGCCCCCTTTTTGAAGCATAATCCATAATGGACAAGCTTTTAATAAGCACCTTAAGACACTGTGGAAATGTCAGAAGGACTAACGGGCTATTCAATGTTCGCTATGAAACAGAGGGACTGCAGCCACCCAGCTCTGCTGCTTATTTTCATACATAATTCCTCGTGCTTGCAGAAGTGTGACACATCACTCTGAATACTGCTCTGGTACCTCAGCTGCCTTCTTTCCTTCTATCACTACTTTTTACAGCATTTGCAGGAGATGTGCTGTGCTCTTTCAGAAAGAAACGAAATCTATGCCTCACTGTGGCACAGGGCTCAGCAGGCAGAGCTCTTATGTTGTAATTGAATAATTTCAGCTGCCTCTTCAGTCCTTCAGGTACCAAGCTACTGACACAACCACCAGGCTTTTTGAAAATTTGTGTGCTACTCCCTCACTGTAAGCAAAGTAAATTCAGAATTGCAGCAGTTAAACTCAGAGAGTGCAAACAAGCACAGCAGAAAACACTGACAAATCAGCACTTTACAAGAATTCCCCTTATTAGTTCTTTCATTTTCTGCCTAGTTCCAAACTAGAGGACTAAACCACTGTGCTTAACTGATGCACGTGAGAAGGAAACCTCTTTTCCTGTCGCCAAAATGCTTTGCCAGTTGTCTGCAAATTGAAACAGAACAAAGTAAGAGCTTCTCTTCCCTCCTTACCAGCATAATTCAGAGAATCTATACATTAAAATTGTAAGAAGCAATAGAAAAGGCAACAAAGGAGTCAACATTTAGAAATTTTAGATCTTTAATGTTTATAGCCTGTATTATATTAGTACCACGGTCACTTTACAGCAATTTTCATCACTGTTATGCATTTCTGTTATTTATTAATAAAATGTGAGGTTGCTCTTCTGCAAATCACAGAGCTGTCCTTCAGGATGGTCACGATGCCTTGGACAGACTCCACCTCCCACCAGTTGATGAGCACAACTGTGAAACACAACAGAAAAATCGAGGGATGCTCTAACCAACTTGAGGCCAGAGACCTTACAGCACATCCACATTATGGAACAGAAGGCTGTGCAAGGACCTCAAGCAACTGGTGAGACAACCTGGCACTCGGGCACAGTGGGACACCACGCTGAGCTCAGAGCTTGGTCCCAAAAGCAGTAGATCCATGTCAGAAATGATAGAGCTACCCATGAGGCCTACGAGCTCTGGCACAAGAGCCACATGTGAGCTCTTCCTCCTTCCAAAGGCAGGTTCATCTCCACCATTCCATGCCTAGTGTATCGCCACACAACACGCTGCTCAAACGTACAGTGTTCAAACTTGCAGGGTAGTTTGTGGCAACGGCTGGCAGACAAAAGAGATTGCAATTCCAATCAAGTTTCTTTTTCTTCTGCCAGACAGATGAGCGCTCTTCTCCCTCATCTCATTTTTCTCCCTAGTCTCAGGTACCCAGATACAGGGATTCAACAAGGCCAAGGGCTGGGTCCTGTGCTCAGGACACAACAACTCCACACCACAGGCCCGGGGAAGAGCGGCTGGAAAGCTGCCTGTCGGAAAAGGACTTGGAAGTGTTGGTCAACAGCCAGCCGGATGAGCCAGCAGTGTGCCCAGGTGGCCAAGAAGACCAACAGCATCCTGGCCTGGATCAGAAATAGTGTGGCCAGCAGGACCAAGGCAGGGATGTCCCCCCTGAACTTGGCACTGGTGAGGCTGCACCTTGAGTACTGTGCTCAGTTTGGGCCCCTCTCTCAGGACGTTGAGGTTTTGGAGAGTGTCCAGAGAAGGGCAATGAAGCTGGGGAAGGGTGTAGAGAACAAGTCTCAGGAGGATCAGCTGACACAGTTCAGCTTGGAAAAAAGGAGGCTCTGGGGAGACCTTCTCACTGTCTACAACTCGTGGAAAGGAGGTTGTAGAGAGGTGGGGTTGGTCTGTTCTCCCAAGTGACAAGTGATAAGACAAGAGGAAATGGCATCAAGTTGTGCCAGTGGAGGTTTAGATAGGACACTGGAAGAAATTTCTTCACTGAAAGGGTTATCAAGCCCCGGAACAGACTGCCCAGGGAAGTGACGGAGTCACCACTGCAGGAGGGATTAAGAAGATGCACAGATGTGGTGCTGAGGAACACGGTTTAATGGTGCCCTGGCAGTGCTGGGTTAACAGTTCGATTTGATGATCTTAAAGGTCTCTTCCAACCAAAACAATGATGATTCTATGAATATTTTACAGGAAAGTACCATCTAATAACTTATATTTGCAATTCAATGCACTATAGGCTTGCAAATGGCTTGAGTGAGCTGTCAGAATGTTCCCACATCTGCTTGGAAATACAAAAGATTTTACGTTAACTCAGCTAACAGTTAACTGTCCACAGAGTGCTGTGAAGGCAAACGAGCCTGAATTTAAGAGAGTGGAAAAGAAAGAGTTAATGAAAGGAGGCAGATCTTACTGCTGAAAATATGACAAACGAGGAGGATGAACTGAAGAGCAGTTTTACAAGAGACTAAAAGGCACAATACGTGTGTAAACAAGAGTAGAAAGAGCCACATTACTGTAATAATACTAAAAAGAGAAAGTCCCAGCTCAGGGCTCAGCTATGTGAAGAGGAAGAAGCTTGATGTTTTTTAGGATTGGTTTTGGAGCAGAATCCCATGGGTTATGTCTCTACATGGCTATACTATTTGGGTTACATTTAGCCATCGGGTCTTGTTATTTAGCAACACGGATGCAGGACTTGCTGATTCATACAAGCCAACCCAGAATATGAAGTATTTCATCTCTCTTTTCCTGTTAAAGTCTTTGTTATTTACTGCCTGCAAGATTGCATTGAAGTTCCGGCCAAAATTCATTTCTCTGTTTCCAATGTACATTCCAAACACAAAAGCATGGCACCACATCAAATGTTAAAGGAAGATCATTATCATCCAGCTGCCAAACAGTTCCTACAGGTTCCTAACAGAAATCACCAACAGTGGTTCACCAGAACGAGCTGACAAGTGTTTTCACACTTGCAGTACCACAGCATAGCAGGGGGCATGGTGGTCTACAGGCCAAACACAAGATTTTACCATGAAAGGAAAAGGCAGTGGCTCATAACCTCAGAGAGGACAGCACCCAGAACAGCAGACCAGGCAGAAAGTCTCAGCACAGACAGGGTAGAATAATCTTTTGCCAGCAGAATAATCCAGTAGCCTCCAGGAATGTTACTCACAACATTAATCACAAACCCAGGGACCAAAGCTGAGGTCTTATTGTGCTATGAAGCATAAAACCACCGACCAGCCCATGCAATTCATTCCTCATTCACTTAGATAGATAAGGGTAAAGCAACGCAAATCTCCCGAGCAGAGGGAACTGCACAACAGCAGCAGTTATTTTAGCTCCAGAATTTGAGTAATAGGTTTAGGTCAGCACGATACGACACAGTCTGAAGAAACTAAGGCAACGCTACAAGGATAATTTTAATGAAATACTGTAATTTAAGAAAACCTGGAAAGTTCTAATGCAGCTGCAGACAACGTAGCCAGGAAGGCCTTAGAATACAGATGCAAATGAGCTGGTTCAGTAATTTGGCAAATTTAAGGAAGTTCAGACTGAAAAGCTGAAAAGAATTCCGCAGCCCAACAACCTTCAGGATTTGTTTTAATTTCTTGTATCTATTTAGCTGTTACAGCTCTTCAAACTTTCCTAAACCCAAGGGGACCTTTAAAAAAAAAAAAAAAAAAAAAGCCTGAAAAATTTGCCAGCACATACAAACATATTCTGAAACATGCTGTCCGGAACAAACAGTCTCCAGAACAGGGCACCAAAGAGTCCCTGTAATAAACCACCAGCAATTAGTCTGCTGGGAAACAAATTAGCTCATTTCATTTCAGCAGAGTAAAGGTGGCTGGCATGCTCCAAGGGTGATGTGAACTGCGGGGTCTCTTCAGGAGCGACCCTTACTGGAAGCCCATCAGCGTGGACCTGCCAGAGGGAACTGAGAGAGTTTCCAGGGCCTGAGAGGCCGAGCTCTGCACTGGCCTGCTACAGATCACTGAAGTTACTTTCCCCCAAGCTCTCCTGCTCCCTTAAAATGCCCTGGAGAGCCAGAGCCCTCTGGTCCACCAGCAGTGCCTGTTCCATCACATTCCTCTTTGCTTCCTAAAACTAGAGAATTTGTACAGTGAAGATCTATCAAACTTGGTATCAAGTCAGGGGTTTAGACACAAAGGCAGAAATATGAAATATACACGTGAATAAACAAACATAAAATGGTAACTAAGCTATGCCTCACAACATAACCCTCTCCTGGATCTATCCATCACCACTCCTATTAGCTGTACTCCAATTTAAACGTGACAGCCACGCACCCTGGACACAATTACTTCACCTTCCAATTTCAGCTTCCCTCAGCACCACAGCTCCACAGGGGGCTTGGAAACCCCTCCAGGGATCATGGGGACTCCACCTCTGCCCTGGGCAGCCTGGACAACGCTCAAGGGGAAGAAATTGTTCCTCAGCTCCCACCTCAACCTCCCCTGGAGCAGCTTGAGGCCAGTTCCTCTTGTCCTGGTGCTTGTTCCTTGGGAGTAGAGCCCAACTCCCCCTGGCTCCAGCCTCCTGTCAGGAGCTGTTGAGAGCCAGAAGGTCTCCCCTGAGCCTCCTTTGCTCCAGGGAAAATGAGACCAGGTCCCTCAGCTGCTCCTCACCAGACTCCTGCTCCAGACCCTTCCCCAGCTCCATTGCCCTTTTCTGGCCACGCTCCAGCCCACATTTACTTCACCCTGCCCTTTTCAACTGCTAGGAAGTTCCAGACTGGAGGGGACTTGCAGCTTTTTTAGGCCCTCTTTACATTGTTTTTGACCTAAGGTTTGAGTAGATGTGCTATCTAGAACCAGCTCTTTAAAAATGGCAGAGCTGGAGATCTAAACCATCCCTGAAGAGGCTGAGCAGACAGACATGTCTCAGGTTCTCATCTGTACCTTTAGTGTGCTTTGGAAAGACTACGGCCAGCTAAGCTCAGCGAAGAAGCGGTACGACTGAGATGTGTGCACACTCAACACGCTTCCTGATACAGGACTGACCAAGCACTGTACAAGACTCAAAAATGCTGTGAACAACAAAGGTTACTGGTTTATTTATATAAAAAAGTAAACAGCGACGTGGCCCAAGAGGGGTAAAGGATGACTGTGTCCTACACAACCTCTGTACTCCATCCACGGGGAAAGGCTGATGGAGCCAAGAGCTTTGAGCACAAGCAGGGGAGGAGGAGGGAACTGACGGTCTTGCATGAGAGAGAAACCAGCCCAGGGCTGTGGCATGGAGCAAATCCTGGAAAGGGGAGACAGGGAACAAGCAGCCCCTTCCCCAGAATTGCTGGGAAAAGCAGTGTTATGGAGTCAGAGTACCGCAGAGTCAACGCTTGGGTTCCACCGTCCCAAAATATTCTAGCAGCTGATGAAATGAAGAGATCAATGCTGAAATAAAATGTTGCAGATGTTGAGTGTCTGCTACCCGGGACAAGTTTGGAAATAGCCATTCTTGCATGTCTAACTCTTTAGATAGGCTGACATGCCAGGTCTTAGGAAGAAAACTCAGTAGCAGCTGAAAGTCAGCGCCACGCTGAAAAAAACTTAGATAAGAGATTCACACAACTCAGGAAAACCCCTTAACGTGCACCAGTGCTTATCACTGATTTTCCCATTTAATTTTTTACTCCTTAACAGCCAGAGAGTAGGTTTTGTGAACAAGCTGCTAAGAATTGTCCCTAGACCAGACATCTTAGATACAGGTCACCTCCCCTAGCAAGGCAGAAGGTCTCATCGGCAATGGCTGCTTCACACTCTCCAGATACAGGCAACTCAGATTATCAAATGCAGGCAACACAGACACATGCACTTCTAGAGGGGCCAGACAACTTAGTTAAATACAGTTACATCTTGTAATAAATGATTCTGTCTGCAGGAACCTTTTCCTCTTCCATTTCCTCTCATGCCTCTCACTTCTCTGCCTTTTATTGCAGTTCTTGTATCTTCAGAGAGCAGTTTCTTTAGATTAGCTAAAGACAGGATTATCTCAGAATAAACTGTCCTCCTGCTATCGCTTTATTTGAATTGTTGGATCTTCTAACTGTTTATCATAATACAACATTCAAATATTTTGAGATCTGAACTGAATAAAGACAGTTCTGTCAGTGAAAATATTTACAGTAGCCTCACAAATTGAGACAGATTTTAGCTTCCCCAATCTCAGTCATTATGGTAAACTGGGCACTGCTGCAAAAGGGAAACAAATAGGAAATGAATGAAAACAAACACGTGGAAACACAAACAACTGCTTAGAATGACATTAATCATTACCAAAAAAGTATCTGTCAAAACCATCCCTCCAACTGCTGTCTGTCAAAATATCTCAGCAGTTCATCACTGCACAGCCACTGTTAGATGGAGACAGAATGTGCAACAGCCAGCACTGCACATCTCCCCCAGCTATGAATTTCTGTGGGAACTATTCTGCATCTTGGAGCACTCCAGACGTGGCTTGTTTCATGGGATTGTTATCCTCTTTCTCCTGGACGGCCTGGAATCATTACTATTCCCTCCTCCTCAGAGGGTGCGATGTCTGGCACTAATCACGCAGAATGAAGTGCTGCTTCCCTTCGGTGTTTGCTGTCCAAGAACTAACAAGATAGTAAAACACTGGAAATCAAGTCCTGTTAATACAAAGAGAAAAAAATCCACCCAAACTGTTAGCCCTATTTCCTCTCATTTCCTGACTGGACATGGTTAGGAGTCTCTTAGACATAGCAAATCCTACTAACACAGTATTCTCCTCAGTCTCTCAGAGAGGACACAGGGGAGATCAGCACTTCAGATGCACACCCCATGAGCAGCAGGTGCCAGACGTGGGGGGAGCAAAGCAGAACAGTTCCTCCACTCCTCTTCGAAAATATGAGACAACTTCTTTCCTGCTACAATACCTTCCTTGCTGAGCACAGGTGGAAACGTTTGCTGGCTGAGCAGGACAGATCTTCTGCCAGGATACACTGGCAGAGCAAGGCCAACTGCTTTACAGATGTGTCTATTCAGCCAAGCTTCTCTACCCTTGCCAGCCGAGGAAACCCCGATGTGAAATGAGCAGTCACAGAGCAGAAGTAAACAAGCCTAGCCTTTATCAACTGCTTGTAGCCTGTTGTTCCATAAATAGTTGTTATTACTGAGATCAGCTCTGTCCAAAGGCGATGAAATGCCTGAGACATGTGCTGACTGGAATCCTCAAGAAGGGAAAAAAAGAAAGTTTGTGGGTTTCTTATTTTGGTTTTCTTTGCTTAAGCCAGGACCTGTAAGCATACTTTGCCCTCCTTCAAATTCTGGGCACCCTTTCTCAACCCTTTCAAGAGCACCAGGAACAAATCCATCAACGACAGACCGTGCTGGCCTGTTTAATCAAAGCCTTGGGACCAGCACCTTCCCCTGCAGATACCTAAACTGCACAGACAGCATTCAAGAAAGAAACCAGAAGCTAAAGGAACCGCCCACCACAGGCTCTAAGCAGTTGCCTGTTTTGCCACAGGTTACACCGAGTCTGCCCGGAGCTGTACACAGCTTTTCACAGCCACCCACTCGTCAGGTTACACCTTTACAAACAGGTTATTAAAATATGAACAAAACTGGAAGAACAGATAGATGGTGTGCTACTTATTCCTATTTTCTGCCGATGGAGCCACTGGTGTGGCTCTGGACATCCCTGAGGCCATTCCAAAGTTGGTGTTTTCTTTCCAATATGGAGCTGGAGACTTTCCCACCACAACAGCTGCTGTCCTACCAACTCGCTCATGCTGCAGGGTGGGGGCCAGCAGTGCCCAGTCAGCCCAGGACAGCACATCCCAGGCCCCAGTGGTGGCTGCAGGGACAGGGAAAAGCTGTCCTAAACAGCTTTCCCTTGCTCGTCATTTTTAGGTGACTTAACACCATTCCACCTTTCCCAAAGCATTTTTATTTGGAGCAACTCATCCATGGACCAGTCTCAGTGTAAACCTTCTGTAATAAAAAAGATCCAAGCCCACAAATAACCACTTCTGGTGGCTAATGCAGCATCACCTTCCACTAAAGACAGCAGAGACTGCAGCAGAGGCAGGCCTCAGGTAAAAGCAGATACACACCTTCTTATGCAGGAGAGCAATACATAGGAGGGCTGTGGCTTCGTGCACTGACATTTATATATTCCTCTGGCTTCAGGCTCTCAGAGACCCCACGGTAGTTCACAGATATTTTAATCTGTTTCATTCGTAGATAAATTAATTCAATTCTCAGGAATCCCTTAACCACACCGACACAGCTTTCAGCAGTGCAGCTGTACCTCTATTTCTAGGTATGCCCTGGTGTAAAGGGGTAACTCGGCTAGCACCGCTGACAGATTAGAAAGAAGCTAAAAGTGGTGTGACAAACACCAATTTAGAAAGGCGAGACTATATAACCATCTACAATTTTTTTTCCTTTTTTTTTCCATAAACAATACAAGATGTCTTGTTTGAAATGTACACAACTCTGAAGCTTGCATCAGTTGTTTAAACTTGGAAGAGAAACAAATTAGCACGGCAGATGCAATCGTTTTCAGGAAAATCACAGTAGAACACTTCTCTTAAGAGAGCTGAGGACTGTTTTTCTAGTTTGCAAGTGGGATGCTGGAGGAAACCACAGCCCTGACTTGCACACATAGAATTCCCATGCAAGTAAATCAATGACTCAAAGTGCTTCAGGAGAGAAAAAAAGATCTGCTCATTCTTAAGGTAGGATAGATGACACAAAAAACAACAAACATCTTTTCTACATGCATAAATCTTCAGAATTTGACAAGCCAGCAGCAGAATTAGAAAGCATAGTGAGCAACACTGGTGGAATCTGCCATCCCATTGCAGCCCACTTCACCGCAGCACGGGGGAACGCTCTCGCTGGGGCTTCCAGCTTTAAAGTCATTTGCATTGAGTTGAACCAGCGAGCAAGTGACCAACGAGTGACCTTGGGAAACTACAGGAACTTCACCAAGCTGCTGTGATCCCTGACACTATTACAAGAGTTACAGCACTGCTTTTAGAGTATTTAGCAATTAATTTATAGATTTTATTTTTTTCTGCATAGCTAGCTCAGAATTGTATTAATAGGTACCAAGAAAATAATTGCCAAAGGAGCTGATGCTGTTCACGCTGTGGTGGAGTCAAAGCTCCTCCACTATTACCCGAACAACATTCTCAAGTGACTTTTCACGTTGCTACAAAGAGAATTTTTAATCTTCCCAGTTTTTACCTTTGCTTGCCTTATGTAGAGTTGGCAAGTTCCCCAGACTGTTTCTAATTTGCCCTAATAATCTTGCATAAATTACCAGACTTGCTTTTCATCCATATTCCCAGCCAATGTGCATTGGCTCGGTGACAGCACTCGCATGCACTGACACTCCTGAAGTATTTCAATAATAGAACAAAGGGTGAGAGTAAGAGAGGAGGAGGGGGAAAGGTAGAAGAAGAGAATCAATTTACTTGAAATACACCCCAAGATAGGAAACTTGATGGAAACCACCAGTAGGGAGTTCAGGAGGAACAATTATCCACTTTTGAACACAATTCTGAGAACTCAGAGGGAAGCTGCCCACTTTTCTATGGCAAGGAGAAATCTCTGGTGACAGGCAGAGCCTCAGAGATACCAGGGCCCTTCTCGAGGCTCTGGGGTAATGATGAGCTGGACCAATAAAGATGAGCTTTCATAGAGTCCAAGTCAGAGTTTTAATATAGATACCCCAAATCCACTTCCTTAGGGGGATTTAAGGAAAAGGTGGTAAGACATGCATATGGAAACCTCGGGGATATCACATACACCGCTTTAACTTTCATGCTCACTGATATTTTTTCATCTGGTTCATTTTGTACTCACTGATATTTTCATTCATTCAAATGCATTTGGATCCTCATGTAATCTTTGCTGCAAGATTTTTCCTGCAAGTTAAATGTTCTTACTGGTATAGCTTCAGAGCAGATGAGCCACAGCAGCAGAGCCCAGATACACGCGCACAATGGAATATGTTTATCTGGGGGCACAGACTAAGTTTATTGTTTCTATTACAATCATCATGCTCATGCAAATATAGTTAGTTATTTGTACATTTGCAAAGCTGTCCTCTTAATTCTTAGTTATTTTTAATTTCGTTTGTTTGTTAAAGTTCACAATTTAGAAATAATTATTGCATTCTGGAAAACAAAACGAAAAGCAAAGAAAAACAAAAATTCCCACCCTGCTCCCACTTTGCCTGAAGATGCAGTGCACTTGTACTGAAGCAAGAGCACATATGCTCTGCACCTTTTCCAAAGCTAGAAAGGCATACGCTCAGTAAGGTCCATGTGTCCATATTCCAGCTTTCATCTAACAGTCTCATTTAATTCAGGAGTCACGAAAAGGAATCTGAGTACAAACTTCTCAAGCACAAAGCCTGCACATCACATGGATTCACAGACTTTTGGGGTTGGTTTGTTTTTTTTTTTTTTTTTCCAAACTCTTGAGAGAGGTTAAGCGTGAAAGATTTCAGCTCCAAAAGTGGCTCTGCTGTAGAAACTGTCATGGATCAGCACATGGAAACTGCCTGTGCTACTTTGCCCATTTTTTTTCAAGTTCAAGACTGAAGATGGGATAGAGAGAACAACCTGCAGGAACTGAAGGTGAAACCAGATCCCTGCTTCCCGAGCAACAGCAGCCTCTGTGCTGCTGCCCGCAACGAAGACGGAGGTTTTGATGGAAGTCCCATCACCCTAGCTCTTCATTCCCAAGCTGCCCCCTTGGTGGGGTCTGTATAATGATTTGGTTAATTCCATAAACTAGACCAGTGAACTTAACTGGATTCAGAATTTTTGCACTTTGTGCAAGTGAGTAGATGGACAGAGGAGGGAGAGCTCGTGTCTGACACAGGGATTATCTCAGGTACTGGGGTACAGCACTGCCCGCACTCACACTGGCTCTGGTAATGATGGAGCAGTGCATGGGGCAGCATCAGCTCCTTAAGCAAACAGTGTCACTTCAAAAAGATGGCACAGACACAGACCTAGAGCCTTTTTTTATTTTGTTTTGGTGGATTTGTTTTTTTCTTTTCTTTGTTGTTTGTTTGGGGGCTTTTCTTTGTTTTACATCTCCTCTTACATCACGCCACATCAATTTCAACCTGACTGCAGCAGCACGCACATCTTCAGAGGCTGCCAAAAGTTAAAAGGTGAGCTGTTGCCATTGAAGTTTGCTCTGCAGTACGAGCTCCGGCTGGTTAATCGGTGCTAAGAATTTAAGAGCTAACAGAGAAGTTTTGTGTACAGTTTCATCTGCTCAACTCTGCAATTCCATTCCCAATCATTGCTCTAAATGAATATATCATGGAAAAATTAGTTATTGACCATGCTTTAAACAGAGCTTCACCTCAATACCACAGATCTGCAACACTCTGCATGTGAATCATCAAATGTTGCCTCTTAATCCCATCTTCCTCCTGAAGATGAGGTAGGTGGAAGGCACTGAAGCAGTCAGGGTGTTGTGAAGGACAATCCAATCACCCCAGTTATAAATAGCAACAACAGCTCAGACAACAATCCTAGTTTGAACATTAAAAGCAAACATTTCCTAACATACTTTGCTGTATGTTCACTAAAGTACAGCTGGCTGTGACAAAATACTTTGTGAGATAACATACCTTTGTGAGATAACATACTTTTCACCTCTAGGCAGGAGCGTCAAGAGATTTAAGTCTCTCAAATAAGCACAGGGCAATAAAACAAACATAGGAATTATACCTGTTGTATACACTGACCCAATTCTGTCACTCAAAACCTACATTAATATATACTTTAATAAAACAACCTCTTTGTAAGTGCCTTCAAATTGTCTATAAAACCCAATACGCTAACTGCAGAGGTGAAGAAGTGAGAAAATCTCCACTCCAGAACCAACATAAGGGAGAAAAACGGCCCTATTTCATAAAAATCAGAAGGAAAGCAAGGTAGAGCAGTGCAAAATGCTCCCTTTGTCAGCAGTGGCAGTGGGTCAGCAGCTGGCTGCACGGGAAGATGTATTACTGGAAAAGCCACAGAGCTTTGGGTGTGGAGGTGCTGCCCAGACACCAGAAGTGATTTGAGGAGTGTTACAGCGTGCATGTTTTGGCTCGCCCGTTTATTTAGCCTGGGTTTTACAAAACACAGAGTAAGGAGGCAACAGGAGGTAAACACGAGCAGCAGCAAGCTCCGATGCCCCTAGCACGAGCCAGGTGCTGAACAGTTTGGAGCTTGGAGAAATGGGAAACGCCAGTGGTGTAACCACCTAGGGCACATCAATTCCTCTTTCATTCCTCTTTTCCCCTGATGAAGGGCAGCTGAGGGAAGCTGCTAATGTTCAGCACTGCCCAGGAGAAAATACACCAGCATCAACTTAACCCTGCAAATTCAAACCTCGATAATGCAACAAGAAATATTTCCTTCGTCTTTGTTGTGGGCACAGGCAGAATAAAACACAGGCTCTGAAAGGAGCACACTGCAGGCCAGTGCTCCAGCACCCCTAGGCACCCTTTTGGGCACCGGCACATACAAATTTCCATACAGTGCTGTGACTACAGCAGTCACTGGCACACCAAACGTAATTTCAAGCTCTGAAACATTCTCTACCATCAATGTACACTGTTCTTGAATACACAAGCACAGAGCAAGAAGCCTAAAGAAGGGACAGGAGTTCGAGTGCTGCCTGTTTCTAGAACAGGAATAATCTCATTTTGAAGGAAAGGAGAAAGTCTTTCTCACAGCAGGACCTGGGACGCAGGGACTCTGACTTCAGTGACAGCCCAGAGAAGGGTCCACTCTTTCACAGGACACAACCACCTTTTGACAGTTCAAATTAACAAAATGAGCCACTTCATTTTGTGTATTTCAAAGTAAGATGTACAACGTACATATATTTATAAAATAACCCCCCCAACTATCAATAATTAATTCAGCATAATCAAAAAATTCATCGATCAAAGAGTCATAGATTCAACAAATTCATAGATCTTGAATAATCAAGAGATAACTACCCACTGCACCTGGAGAGGCTGCAAAATACACAGCGGATGGATGAAGCATTGTACATAACCTTAGGGATTAGTTAGGGAATAGTTTCAAATTCCCATAGCAATCCTCAGTGGCAAACCAAACAGCCAGCCTATTTCTTCAGCGAGCTCTTACGAACATCGTGAAGCTGTCATCCATCCTTCGGCTTCTCCTCGCCTTAAATAATTAATCACAAAGGAAGCAGCACTGACAGGCTCCAAGCACTGAGCTCGTGCCCTGTCGCTTCACTTCAGGGCCCCCAGCCCATGCTGGGTACGGCAGCAATTCGCAAGGCATCGAGACAGCCAAAGATGACTCAAGCCAGTTCTAAGCAGAGGGGTAAAAATTGTCCTTTAAAAATATTCTCTCTGTATATCTAAGTGACAAAGCAGGAAAGCGTGGAACGGAAAGATGCTCTCGTGTGCTTGTTGTAAGAGGCACAGCTTCCTGGAAGGGGATATGGAAATAAATGGGGAAGTATTTGGGATGAGGGGATCACCTTTGAAATTATCCTGACCCCTACTAGAGCCCTTGCTAAAGCTCCAGTGCCACCTGAAGCATCTGTCCCCCACTTGCATGTAAAATGCATATAATGGGGATTTTTCTACAGTGTAAAAGCTGTATAAAACTATACCTACAAGACAGCAATGGTAAAGAAGATTTTGCCAAGCTCTTGTATCAAATATTCAGGGGTCCACACTGTACACTCTAGAGAAAGGTCTTCTGGTGCTGTCCCAGCTATACACAACTGGCCTGTGGATGTGAAGGAGTCTATGACCTACAATATCAAGGAGAATTTAAACCTCAGGAAAAAAAAAGATTCACAGAAGAATGACTTGAGAAAGCCACTGAAATGTCTACGGCTGGCATAAATCCATATGATGCATTCTCTGCTGATATGAAAGCTTAAAAGAATTTGAATTTTATGTACAAAGAAATAATTGAGCATGAAAATATAAACCCAGAAGAGTCTACAGGACAGCTGCTTTTCCTCAGAGTGGAGAGTAGGCTGCAGTATTGAAAAATAATCACCAATAAATAAATAATTAAGACTGTGAAGAAAATGCTAATTGCTGATAGAAAGTCTGCACCAGAAGAATCAAACAAAGGAAACTGATTTTGTTTCTGAACTGACTTGAAGTTTGTGATTCGTATAAGACCGTTTCTTAGCACCAACTAAGATGTTTATGGTCAGATCCTTGGTGCTAAAAATAGTCTTATGTATCTGAACCACAAATGTTAAATTCACTATTTTGGCTACAACATCTATACACTTGCTACACATTCACCTTCCTCTTCTCTTTATTCTGAAATCCCTTCAGATACTTTTCATCTTTCTTTAAAATCTTTATTTCCCACGTTCTCTTACCAACCACAGATTCAGCAGGCTGCAGACATTCCCTCTCTATTTACTGCCTCCTCTAATTTCTAGTATTAGCTGCCAACTTACAAGAGCTTGTGGTTGGAAAATTGTCAGTAGCTGGACTGTCCTGGGCTGGCACGTCAGCTGCAAACTGAGGGCAGAGGACTGATTTCTCATTTGAAAAAGAATAGGGCATAGAAAGAACTGAACGCAGGCAGCATCGGTTCCCCAGTCAGGCCAGACACACAGGAGACTTCAGTGTTGCCACTGCAAACATGAGTTAGTGCCTTCTACAAAAAGCCAAAGCATTAGCTCCAGACTTGGAGGTGACCTCAGACCTACTAAAAATAGTCTAATTCACTCAACATGGTAGTTCAATTCACTGACCTTCTGGCGCCATGTTAACAAAGGTGCTTCTCATTTCCTTTGTATCATTCTGAAACCAGTGACCTTACTTCAGGCACGTCGAGTCATTATCTACTGCTGGGAGATTTGCAAGAGGCAGAACTGTGTTGTCCTGGAAGGTGAAAAATTAACTCCTCCATTTATAGCGAGCAGCAGACACAGCCCAGCTAGCCAGGTCCTGCCCCGAGATGCAGCACAGAGATTGTGCATCCATTTCTCTTGGTCACGACTCAGATTACATGTTTTTAATGAAGCTGGGCCAGTCTGTCTTTAAGGCATAACAACTAAAATACCCAGAACTAAAGAGAACAAAACTGCAGTCACAGGCACAACGGATTAAACCAAATGCCCATTCTGCCAAATACTTGATGCCTCTGTCCATTGGCCAGTATTTCAGTAAAAAGCCTAAGAAACAGAGAATATATAAAGCTACAATATGCCTTCAATATCCGTTTAGGTTGCAGTCTCCTGTAACTTAAGAGATTTCTGTGCCTGTTTCAGAATCTTTATGGTCAACAGAACTCCCCCCAAATCTTTTGCCCACTATTGAATTAATTCTTAGAAAAATGTCAGTGGAAATAGCATGAAATAACACTTCCCTTTGGTTATTTCAAACCTGAAGCACAGTATTTACATTTAGTAAATCTTGTCCTAAGAGAAGCAGTCACCTAAACACCTTCTCCAGGCTGTTCACTATATAACACATACTTGCATATACCCTTTGCTTGCTGTACCTTACACTGTAAAGCCCAAGCCTACTCAATCTTTCTAAGCATGCAAATAGCTCAGTGGTTTTATGTAGCTGATTACCCACCATATATACCCAATTCTTCTAGATGATTCAAAATCGGCTGAACAGAATTAGAGGTGTTTTTAAAGCAGATGCACAAGGGGTATTTCTACAGCATCAGAACATAGTATGGGGGTTCCTGCATTTATCTCCCAATACGTCCATGGTCTTTTAATCATCACCGGTCATTAAGTCACAGAGCCACACACAGTAATTCCAAGGTCTCTTTCCCACTTTGCAAGGCACAGAGAAGTCCATCATTAGGTATATGCTGTCAGATCAGTCTTCTCAACCAACGCTTCCCTGGGGCTGTCAGAAGAGGATTTGGCCTGCTCATTTGTTGCCCCATCACTTGGCACTGTGGGATCCCACTGACATTTCTCACTGTCAGCTTTTGGTCTTGCTACCTGGAAAAATGTGTCAGTGCTTTATTATTCATCCTCCATTCCAGATATTTTATGAGCACTTGGAAAAGCAGAGATCCCAGCACATGTTCTCTAGAGGACTCCAGAGGTAACATCCCTGCACTGGCCAAACTTCTTATTGTTTTCCATACAGCTCCCAATCTTTACCTGGTCACTACTTGGCCACTACAGGTTTATACCAGTTTAATTTCTCAAAACTCTTTGAAACACCAAGTGCTAGGTTAGTATTTTTTTTCCTGTTGTTGTTTTTTTTTGTTTGTTTGGTTGGTTGTTTTTTTTTCCAAAGAAAGCCAGACAGACTGTGTTAGTCAAATCACCTTTATCAAATGCTCAGCCAGTCATTCAAACAAAATGATCTCCCTGCTCACTGCCGGGGGGGTTGAACTAGATGACCTTTAAAGGTCCCTTCCAAGCCAAAGCATTCAACGATTCTGTGATTTGCAGGGCAGGAGTTCCTGCTGCAGAAGACAGCCTGACTCTTCTCCATCATCACCTTCACTCCTGTGATGGAACACTAGTTCTATGCTTTTTTGAATAGTTTCTACCGAGGTGCCTAATACAGAAACAAGGCTCACTATTAGTTTCCAGCTTCCCAAATGCTCCATTGGGCTCCTCTTGAAAAGCCTGACACATTTACTGCTTTTCATTCTTCCATTCTAAGGCCAATTTAAGCAATGATTATACACAACTGTGTGTAACTCGACAACATCACCACCGAGTTCTTCACAAAGTGAGAACTTTTCCTAGCAATTCATTGTGCCAGTTTGCTCCAAAACGTCAACCTTCTGTCAGCTTCCCCCAGCCTGTCCCCCAGAAAGGAAGGCTCCATGTGGGAACTGTTCTGTAGTGAATAGCAATGCAAATAACTCCTCTGCTACAGCATTACCTTCCCTTAGCTCGTATGTAATACTATGATCATACATCAGCCCGTCAGGATCTCTGGCAAGCTTTCTGCTTTTGACAGTTAAGACAAAAAGCTCTTTTTTTTTTTTTTTTCTTTTTTTTTTTTTTTTTTTTTAATGCCTTTATAGTGTTGTTCCTCAACATTTTTTTGGTCCACCTCATTATGGTTTGCATTTAACTTGACAAAGGTAATGCTCGCTCTTATTCTCCTCATTTGGATACAACTCCCGCTCCAGAAAGATGAATTCTTTCCTGGAGCCTTGCTTAATGTTTAAGCCAATCTTTGTTCATTTTTGTGGCTTTCCTTCAATCTCTTACTTCCCCTCCCTCCTTGGATTTTCACCATCAAAACTGGACACAGTATTCTAGAAGTCTTGGGGTGTGGGGTTTTTAGGGGGCTGCGGTTTTAATTTTAAATCATTGATACACACAAAATTTCTCAATTTATGTGTGTACTTCTGATCCTAAAGTGGCATTTCACTGCTGATATCTTGTTGAAATGCCACAAAACTTTCTCTGTGTCTGTTTCTAAGACAGAGTTTTTCTATCTTGAGGGTATAATCTGCATTGGTTCCTTGCAGATGTCTTATTTCATACTGGATGTATTAACATCTATTTTGTTGGACTGTGGCCATTTAAACCAGTGGGTCCAGACTGTTCTCTAAAAGTAACCGATCCTTTATTTAGCACCCTCCAATAAACGTATCATCTGCACACTTCACCTATGATTTTTTCCAGCTAGGATTATTGATGAAGCCATCAAGCATTGCTAGAATGAGAACTGATCAACTGAGGAGTTCATTAAAACAAAAAGACCCACCACCAGCAACAACAACAAAAAGAACCCCAAACCCCCACAAACAAACAAAACCACACAACAAAACCAAACCAATAAACCATTTAGGCCTTCCTTACCAGCAACCACATTTTGAGATTTCTCAGGGCATTGCTCTTTAATCCATCTAGCTTTGTAAATCTGGACTCACATTTCTGCCATTAAAGCAGCACTTAACAAGGAGAGTTACACCCTCTGTACAATACATATTCTGTCAAATACTTTCATCATATTTTGCTTACATACATTTAAAATTGCACTAAAAAGTCAGAAACCTTTAGAATGGGCAAACATTTATTCGTGCTTCAAAACAGCCAAACCAACTTTATCCAAATAATAATAATAATAATAAAAAAAAACAATAAAACTTCACATTTTATGTCGGAGACCAAGTCTAAAAAATGTCAGCTGCAGAGATGATGTTTTCCTAATGATACAAACAACTGAAAATAAAGCGAGAATAAAAGAAATCCTGCAGCTCAAATTCTTATATCAATTAATTTGGCATTAAGAGTTCTAAATATATTTAATTAGGATACCTGGCCTGGTAATACTAACTTTGTGTACAAGAGAAGTTTTAGAAGAGAAAGAATCTTAAGTGTAGCATGGAATTCTTTGCAGAACTACTGGTCAGCCATCCTTACACCAGCCCTAAGTAAAATAATGAAATGTCTGTCACAGAATTCAATGAATGGAGAATTAAAGGACATTATGGAAAAATATCTCACCCTTAATAAGGGCTCATGTTAGAGAAGGAGCTGAACAAGAACCCTCGGAAAGATGTTTGTTGTCTTGAGAACTATGAATATGATTTTTCAACACATGAGCAAGACAACCACCTAGTCAGGCTAGAGACAATTTACTACCTCTCTGCATGGTTTCAGTTACTGGGAGAAGGTGACTGAATACAATCTGTTAAGTAGCTACTGAGGGAGAGAAGAACTAACACTTTGGATTCTAGCAGGCAAAAAAACCCCCTTCTTCTTGAAGCCAAAGTCTTAAATAAATGTAAATAAGGTTTGGGTTTTTTTTTTCAAGAATAAATCCATAAAAATAATGTAGTGCATTATTACCAGATCCTCCATCAATTCTCCATCAAGCTAACTAGCCTGTGATCCATGATGACTTCACTGGAAGAGGACACCATGTCCTGTGCATCGAAACAAATCAGTTTAAGGGACCATTAATGGTATTTTTCTGGTCTTACTAACTGTACTGAACAGTCTTCCTTCTTCAGCATGTATCATTCCTCTCTGCAGAACCGATACGTAACAACAGATCTTGGAAAGGCCAGTTAGGTTTCAGCCATGTAAAGGAAGGCTTCAGCTTCACACATCTTACCACAGTTAAGTTACCTTATATTCCTCTGCTATGCTATTTACATTCAGTGGGTACACAAACATAGATTTACAAGCACTCAAAGCTCTTGAGAGGATAATACCTTATCTGTGTTCCGTTCTAGTTCTCATTTATACTCAAACCAGAGTTGTGAGAGACACACAGAGACAATACTGGTAATTGTTTGGTTTACAGTGGTGATGGAGAACGTCTTCTCAACACGTCAGTGTTTTGGTTTGTTTTTAAGGCCTGGCTGTAGTATCTGTTGGTTACAAGGCCAGGACAGATTTTTATTTGTAATTTTTTAAGTCTGCAGATACTGTGCTTGCCAATAAAAACAAAGAAAGAAAATATCGCCAGTTTCCAGCTTAGCCTGAAAGGAAATAAAAATAGATCTTATTTAAAAGTACTACTTGTGTTAAAAAGTCCACAGCCTCTTCTGCCAAAGAGATCACTGCACTAGAGCATCTTTTCCACATGCATTAGAAGCTTGTACAAAGGTCAAAGAACCATTCGGTCAAATTTTCTGTTTGATGAAACAAACGGAGATCCCTGAGCCTCAGCAGGGTAATTTTTTGTGCCAATCTTTCCATGCTCAGAAAGACTGAACAGACTTACACTTTACAGTTTGAGGTAGAGCAGGCAGAGGGATTCACAGGTATGTGTAACGTACAAAATGGCCCAGAGATGATGTTCAGGTGATCGCTTCTCTCAGGACAAGGCTTGGCGATATTAAGTGTAACTACTGTGCACCAGGTTTAAAATAAAGGAAGGGAAATGCTATTTTGTGCTATTTCCAATTACATTTGCCTGAGAATGAGTTCCATAGGTGGGCAAAATCTTCCAGCAATTCTGCAAACTCCTTGAAATGCATAAGCCACACAGTCCACTAGGGAAAGCCATTAGCCAAATTTAAAGGTAAGGTTTGATTACACTTCTCATTCTGAGAGCTATCAAACAGTGCAACTTCCCACCCTTTCAGAGGGAAAAATTCCAAAGAAACTAGTAACACTTCACGTAACAATAACTTCTGAACACAGTAAGATGCACACTGGTTAATAAAATGTTTTAGACTCTTTGGAAAACAGTATCGCAAAGCCTCCAGGCACCTCGGGGACACTTTACTACTCCAAATAACTTAACTTTGGTCACTTCATGACCAAAGCTCCCTAAGGATTGCATCATCTAGTACCAGCAGAGAGCTTAACCACACATCTGTATCGTGCACTGACGATATAATTTGTTTCATTATCCAACACACAGAACTCTACTCTTTGAGCAAGCTCCTAGTCAGACTGAAATCAACTGAGCCATTGCCCCCGACCATCCAAACAGCCCAGAATTTCACCAGTGGTTTTCCCTTGAACCAGTCAAGTGCCAGAGTATTGAAGCCTCAAGACACTCTCTGCAGATCACCCAGGTACCTTGAAGGCTGAGAAGTCATCAGGGGAAGAGGGAAGCAACCCAACCCATTAGCTACTTACTTGGGGAAGATGACAGTCATGAGTGCTGATGCATAACCAGGCTTGCACGCTCCCTCGGAGAAATTTGCATACTTTGATACCAATTCTGGAGGCCTGGGAAAAAAATAAGCAGAGAGTCAGGACTCTCCTGGGTACGAACTGGCTTTTGAAATCATCCAAGTTATTTTTTTTCTTTTGAGCTTTTCTGAAAAAACAACTGTGAGGAATAACAGCGAACACAGCTGGATATTTATTTGTTGCAATACAGCATCACAGGAGAACAACAAAGAAACAATAGGGTTAAAGATATCTGCAATACCACTAAACCACGAGTTTTGCTGGAAGATTTTCATACCTAGGAAGGGAAAACTCAAGGAAGAAAAGTATCAATATATCATTTATATGTCAACCTTTCAAAAGAAAGAAAACAAACAGCACTTGGCTTTGGCTGTTTTTCCGACGTTGGATCAGAGATAAAATTACAGAAGAGTATTATTTTGAATATTATTCAGAAGATACCTTTCAAGCAATTGAAACAACCTCTGAGCAGTTCTGACAAGCCATCATCAAGGATAACAGTGGTCAGCATTTGGAACAGGCATCGCCGCTGTTCTCTTGAGATGTCTTAGTTCAGCTTGCCTACTGATTTCAGGGCCAAAATTAGACTATTGGGGTGGTGGTTTTTTTGTTTTTTTGGTTTTTTTTTTCCCTATTTCTTCTTTGTACAGAAATAAGATTAGGATCTTGAGAAAAGATATTTAAGTCCTGTACACACTTTCACCATAGAGTAACCATACTGAGTGACCAGGAAAAACTCCATTTAGTTTTATTTGTGTCCGTATTTTCCACCTGCAACATTTTTACATTCATCCATTGCACAAAAACATTACAAGGCTTAACTCACTCGTGCTTTCAAAGTAACATTAGTACCTTAATATCAGTCAGTATAAGAATTATTAATATTCCTTCAAAAAAAAATAAAAGCACTTATAGCTAGAGGCTCAACATTCAGTGGAAGCTGCGAGCGTTAACTACTGCAAAGAGCCGATCGAGGAACTGCATTTGCTGCACCATTCTGTTACCAGCAGGCAAGTAATGAGAGGTTTTTCCTACAGGGCAACAGCAGGAGTCAAATGAAGAGGACAGCAGAGATCTCAAGAGTAGATCCACAAAAATAATTCTGAGGAGCCCATTATTACCCCAACCCCATCCCCCCCTCTTACCCCAACCACAGCCCCATCACCCCCTCTTACCACAACCCCATCACCTCCTCCTGCCACAGCCCCAT